>JAQFYT010000097.1:0-37781 GCA_034694925.1 Ceratophysella denticulata
TTAGCAGCTTCTCTAATGTGATCTCAAGGACTGGTCTATGGTCAAATTGATTTAGACCACAGAACCAGCCGGCTCCGTGCTTATGTAGAAAGATATAGGACTGGTAGGATTTCTCTAACGAAAAAAAAAACAATAGTCACGAAACGAATCTCTCGTGTCCTTAGAGTCGCGTGCTAAATGCAGGGTGGGATATGGGAAATTATTATGGTCTCGTTTTAGTGAAAATTAAGTCGTAAGGATTCGTCTTACGCTTTAGGAATTCATTGTTTTATTGTTCGTGTGTTGCAGTAAAATTTTTTCAAAGATATAATAAAAGCTACCGAATTGGACCTGTTACGTATCACACAGGGCGTTTCCGTAAGCGCTTGCATTTCAAGATTCCAAGATCGAATAATTGTGCCCTTATACAGTCAACTGAGTCATGAATTTGGTCTATGCTGGTGACGTTTGATACTGCAAATTGTTGCTTAGGTATATTATTCATTTGATCTAACCAGCATGAAGCATTATGTACTTAGAGACCTCACAATTCCTTGAATAAACACGTTAATGATTGACAGGTACCTACCGAAAGCATTTATTGTTAAAGTAACGCCGAGAGAATATGATTTGAATAGCCTTTGCGAAGCTTAAATTGAACAGTAACTATGTCAGAGTAGATTTGAACTTACCGTGCAAATATATTTGATCCAGTTGTACGCAAATGTACTCGATTCAGTAAACAATGCATTTGTTCCAGTGTACAAATGTATTTGTTGCAGTCTACAAATTCCAGTGGACAAATACTTTTGCTCCAGTGTAAAATACATTTGTTCCAGTGTACACACGCATTTGTTCCAGTATGCAAATACATTTGTTCCAATGTACAAATATATTTGTATGGTATAGCTTGGAAAACTATATTTTTGAAGAAAATTTGAATGTCAACAAACATTAATATTAAAATTTTGAAGCGGCTTCTAATTTGCTTAAATTATTTGGTTATGCATTTGTTTCGGCATTAGTTTCGTGAAGCTGACAAATCCATGATGTTCGTAAATGGCAAATTAAATGGACAAATTATTTTTTCATTGGTCAGAATCACTATTTCCGTTGTTGTTACTAATTAAATAACCCTTTCCAAATTGGCCAAAGGTACAATAATTTTGCTTTACTTTTAACTTGGCTAGAAAACTGTTATTTTGACTGGTCATTCAAATTTAAAATATTTAATAAGACTTTTACTTCTGAAGTTTTCAAGGTATGAAGAATTTTACAACAATTTAACGTGGATAAGGTCCTAGTAGCATTAGCAAAGATAGCGTAGGCAATAAATAGTTTGTACTCTACAACGGTTCACTAGGTAGTGTATAGACAAGTATAAGAAGTATTGTTGAAGTTGGTAGAGTGGAACCAGCGTTGTAATAATGTAATTGTAATGATTTGGTTTACATAAGGATTTTGGTAATAATTTGGCTTAGCCCAAGGGCTTCTCCACAACAAAATAAAATAAAATCTGCTTTACAGCAGCCAGGGACCAGAAAGGTGAATGCATATGCAGGCATAGCTGCAGTAGTACCATTGCAAGGATCACCCCATAAGACCCTTCTGATCTAAAAATCGAGAGTGATTTTAACGTATTAGCCGTTAGCCTCACTCAATTTAATGCATGTCTCTTTGAGAGTTCTTTTACATTAACAAGGGGTACTGTTTGAACTGAAGTTGAATTTTGAAAGTTGGAATTGAGATGAGTCATGTTCTCAGAGTTTTCTTTTTCCAAAAAATCTCACTCAATCTTAACACAAATCAGGAGTTTAACACAGTTAGGAGTAATGACATTGTCTCGAGCTGAATTATTCCATTGTAAATGTAATTTGTTGCCAATTGGCTGAGGAAGTGCGGCAGACTCTCATACATAGCTTTTAAGGTAAACTCGTGCCAAATGCCATGCCAAATGCCAGCAACAATACTACCTTGACTTGACTTGAGCTCAGGTCAATCGGAAAAGGTACTCCGCAACAGAAAGGATATTACAAATTACAAACTATAGGTATTCTAATTCAGATCAGGGTTGCAAGTTGAAATTGCAAAACAAAGATTTTTTTTTTGAAAAATTCCAAAATTTTGCGATACCTAAATGTAAAAAATATATATGCGACGTAGTAAAATAAATTGTTAATAAATAACAGTTAAGTCAGGAATCTGTTTGTTAATTGTACTTGCACTGGAACCAACAGGGAACAAATACAATTGTACTGGTACGAAACGAAATACATTTGGACTAGAACAAGGGTACAATTAAACTTGCTCCGGAACAAGTATGCCTGAATTGAATACTTGTACGAAAATGGATACAGGATATTATGGAGCAAAGGTAGAGCATTATATTTGTTAGTTTTGTTTAAGCGTCTGTTCCTCTGGACCGACTAGAATCTCGATTCTCAGTACAAGAGGCAGCATAGCTATGTGGACAGTGGTCCCAAACCGCCACACGCTATCCTTTATGCACTAACATGTCCCAGGACACGTCTGTTTAAATAATTTTCGAGCTAACCCTTCGGTCAAGGCCGCAGCAGGCGGGGGACCGCGGCAGTTGGTTCATGGGATTATTGGGGCCAAAGGCCCTGAATCGGTGCCCTAGTAAAAGCCTAACTGCTTTGGCGGTGCTACGCATAGTACGCGTACTACCGTGGAATAGTACACATACTCTAATGATACCGGAGTAAATATATGTACTATACCTATTCCGGGCCAATTATATTTGTACTTGATAATTGATAATAAATTTGGACTGGAACTGGCATTGTACACTTGCACGGCTTCAACAAAACACTATGATAAAGACACTCGGTTGGAATGAAACATGTGCATTTCATCACATACATTTTTTCATCCCAAATTTTAAAGAATTGACTGGCGTTGAATCTCCTAAACATAACGGTAAGCTAGGTAGTCTGGAAATAAACGTTTAAAGGGTATTGTACAGTATACCCTGCAGATTATTCAAAACTTAAAACAGAAGACGCCCCTAATTAGGTTTGCGAATAAATTATTTTGAAACCGTGCAACCCTGCAGACATGGAATTGTATTGTATTAAATGGATTTGAAATTGAGATTAATGGGTTCCTGCAAGTAATTAAAAACTGGGTTGTTTGTACTTTAGCTAGTCCTCATTCCCATTCAGATGCTGCCGAGTGCATAAATTGCAGTGCAGCAGGGCTCACCTTGAGTTGAGGTGTGGTCGACTTTTTGCCAATCTCACTTTCTCAACATTTGCTTCTAGTAGCCTCAACAATGCCTTCGATTCTTGGATATTCTATTCTACGCCAACAACTTAAGCCTCACCGCATAGCTCCTCTGTATAATCTGTGGACTTTTGTGGCATTTTTGTAGCTAAAGATATATCTAAGCATGCAACATGTAAATGTAAAATGTAACTGAGACCTGTGTCCGTAGTTTGACAGTCAGTCTTTGGGGTATCTCTATTCATGCACAGATCAGTCTCCACGGCCTTGCACGACCACAACTTCCCGAAACGCCTTCCGCGTGCAACCCACCACATTCCACTATTATTCCTATGTATAAACAGGATATGATTTACCTATATGAGTAATTGACTAAATGAAATTATGACTCAATAATTATGCTCAATCATTTATGGACAGAGAAAGAATGAACGTGGAGTTTTGGGTTTTAGATAATTCATGTTTCATTCAAATCTATGGAAAGTTTGTCATTTCAGCCGTTTTAGCACCCTCGGATAAATATAAAGAACTAAATAAGCTTACCACCGTTTATTTTTAAAATATTAAGGTTATTAATAAATTGTATGAAATTTGGTGGATAGTTTTGAAGATCCGCCTCCTTTATTTTGCAACTAATGATCTAAAAATACACTTAAACGCTCATTTTAAGACACTTCTCAATTATTCCTATTTCGTAATTTTCACGCTGTCAGTAATTAGTGCAAAATGAAGAAAACAAGATTCACAAGTACAAAGCGATTGCTCAAAAGTCTCCTTGAAATTCCGTGTAATACTGATACGTCTTTGGAAGGCTAACTTTTCCTATTGCATTCCAAGGACTCAAACACATGATAAGTTGAATTTCGCGGAGAATTTCGGACTAATATGCTAATTTAGTTTATACGCAATTTCCAAGTCATTGAAAGCTTCCAAATTCATTTAGACTCCAAACGATTTCATTTATAGCAGCTATGCGGCTATGCCAAACTTCGATCCCACCTTCTGGTCCCAATCTGCTGTAAAGCAGGGTTTTTTTTAAAAGAAGCTATGCATTTTTCTGATTATTTGACTAATTATAATTGCAGGGCATGAAGGGAAGCTACCTTTTCCTGCTCCTCCTCCTTCTGATCGCATATGGAGACTCTGAAGATGGAGCTTCTAAGAGCACCAAACCGCGGATTCGGATTCGTCGACCAATGGTCCGAGCCACTACCAATACCAATACCAATTCGAATAAGCTCCTGAATTCTCTCACGCGCACACGTCAGAAGAAACCAGCCGTTGAGCCGGATCAGGCAACTGCTGGAAGCATCCGTACCATTGCTCGACTCAAGAAGCCCAGTAGTGTCACTTCCACGACCAAATCATCAGAAGGGAACAGTGAAATGAAGATTGTATGCTACTACACCAATTGGTCACAATATCGACCCAAGGTGGGCAAGTTTCTGCCAGAAGATATACCGGCTGACCTTTGCACCCACGTTATTTTTGCCTTTGGTACGAAATCAATATATATTGTTCAATTTACCCTTGAAAGGCTGGAGCTGGACGATTATGTCATTAACAGTTTTTTACACATAAATGGACAGGTTGGATGAAGAAAGGAAAATTGTCTTCTTTTGAAACGAATGATGAGACGAAAGATGGAAAGATTGGATTCTACGACCGAATCAATGCGCTCAAGAAAGTTAATCCGAAGCTGAAAACGCTTCTTGCCATCGGTAAGAGATAATCAAACCAAAATGGTCACCGATATCATAGTTTCGTCCATATTTCGAATTCCACCTGTTTGAATTCCAGGTGGCTGGTCCTTTGGAACGGCTAAATTCAAGGAAATGGCTGCCACGCGGTACACTCGTCAAATCTTCGTGTTCTCAGCCATACCGTATCTCCGTGACCGGAACTTTGATGGACTGGACATGGATTGGGAGTATCCCAAAGGAACGGATGACAAGAAAAATTACGCCTTGTTACTCAAAGGTAGTTTGACCTCTGAACTTTGAAAACGCACAGCGAGGCATTGGCATTAGGCGTACTTGAATCCGCGGCTCATTATAGGGTCAATTTTGTAGCTGCGGCGTAGACAATTCATGGTGCAGCGTTCAATTCATTACAGCGACTAATAATTCCTGGCTTGCCATCGTTTTTTATATCACTGTGAATAGTCTTGATATCAGCGCGTGCAACGTGTAATATCAATCAAACTTTCTACAATAATCTGTATATTCTTGTTATTTTGTAGAACTGAAGGAAGCTTTCACCGCTGAAGCAGAAGAGACTGGTAAACCTCGCCTGCTTCTGACCGCTGCCGTCCCGGTCGGACCCGATTCTATTCGTGGAGGATATGACGTACCGGCTGTTAGCGCGTGAGTTCTAGACGTGGACTAACTGCAAATATGTATGGAATATCTTTTTCATGCTGTTTCTCGAATTCCAGGCAGCTGGATTTCATTAATTTGATGGCCTACGATTTCCACGGAAAGTGGGAATCCCAGACCGGTCACAACGCTCCGCTCTATGCCCCGTCGTCCGACTCTGAATGGCGGAAACAGCTCTCCGTAGACAATGCCGCTAAAATCTGGACCAAGATGGGAGCGGACAAGAGCAAGATGGTCATTGGAATGCCGACCTACGGTCGAAGCTTCGTGCTGTCAGACAAATCCAACCATTCCGTCAACGTTGCCACCAAGGGCGGTGGAACCGCTGGGGTTTATACCAAGGAATCCGGCTTCCTTGCCTACTACGAAGTAAATACTTCTGCTGATTGAATTTGAATTTACGTGCACTTTGTTCAGCAGGATAATACCATAACGCTGGTAAATTCTTTTCGCAGATTTGTGAGATGCTCAGTTCAGGGAGTGCCAAATACGTCTGGGATGATGAGATGAAGGTTCCTTATTTGGTATCGGATGACCAATGGGTAGGATTCGATGACGAGCGCAGTATTCGGAACAAAATGAAGTGGGTACAGTCGGAGGGCTATGCTGGAGCCATGGTCTGGTCCATTGACATGGATGATTTTACAGGGACAGTCTGTCCTGGTGGCCATAAATATCCCCTGATCGGAGCTATGCGGTAAGTACCCACAGGCTTAGTTAATTTATGCTGCTCGTTTGCTTTACCGCGACTTATTTCCTGTATGGCTTTTGCAGCGAGGAATTGCGAGGCGTGAAGAGAGCTGGACAAGACGTTGACTGGAATTCGATTGCTGGCAGCAACGGCGGTGAGGAGTCAGAAGAGAGCAAACCCGAACCGGAAACCATTGACGTCAAAGAGCTCTTAGCTTCCGTCGTGGCCAAGAAAAAGACTAAGGTGTCTCAGCCCAAGAAAGAAAAGGTTGAGGATATCAAGAGTAAGAATGCATTTTTTTCGTTCTTAGACTGTAATTTAATTTATTATAGCTTGATTTTGATTTGCCGTCGGCTAGTTTTTTGTTTTTAAGGCTTCAAGTTGTCCTATTTTATTTATAACACAGTTCAAGAGTTCCAATCTCAGTTTCAATTTAACCTTTTCACGTGGGTATTTCAATTTAGCCGGTATCTGCTTAAAAATCGTTTAACCACCTTGCGTTCAGCCGCATCTTCCGTCCGAGATGGTTTATGTAGTCAACTTTTAGGCAAGATATTTTGATTCGAGCCAATTTGTGCCGGATAAGTCAGCCGTTTTGTGCTGATCAAATGAAATCTGGCCAATTTGTGCCGGACGTTGGAAATCAGAGATTTGGTGTTGGGCAAGGCGATCCGGCCAGTTTGTCTCGGTTGTTACGAAATTCAAAGCTTTCGTATTGGACCAGGCGTTCTACCCAATTTGTGCCGGACATTTCAATTCAGCCATTTTGTGCTGATCAAGGCGATTTGGCCAGTTTGTACCGGACAATGCAAATTCGTGTTGGATAAGGCAATCTGGGCAGTTGATGCCGCTCATTGCAATTCCAAGAAGTCGTATTGGGCAAGGTGATCTAGCCATTTTATGCTGATCAAGGCAATTTGGCCAGTTTGTGCAGGATATTTCAATTCAGGCGTTTCGAACTGGATAAGCCAATCTAGGTCAGTTTCATCTGGACATTCAAATTCACACGTCCATTTTGTGTTTCCACGACTTGAATTAACCGTTTCGCAATAGTGACTGAACGATCACATACGTAAATGCCATGTGCAATTTTAGACAAATTGTCAATTACATACCGATTCTTGTTAAAAACATAACAACCTGTTGTACGAACCTGTTCAAAATCCGAATTTCTGTATCTTTTCTCAGCCCGGAAGCCAGCCGTGATGTGCTTCGTGACGAGTTGGTCTGGAAAGCGGTCAGGGAAAGGCAAGTACACGATTGAGGACGTGGATCCCAAACTCTGCACACACGTGGTCTATGCTTTCGGGAAGTTGAAGGACAATAGGTTGGCGGCCGGAGAAGCTGAGGACCAGGAAGACGGTGGAAACTTTGCCAAATTACGGAAATTGAAGGAAGGGAATCCGGATCTGAAGGTGATGCTGAGTCTTGGTGGATGGGCTCATGGTTCCAAACCATTCCAGACCCTCACTTCCAACGTTTACCGAATGAATAATTTCGTTTATTCTGCTGTTGAATTCCTCCGTGAAAATGAATTGGACGGTCTCGATGTGGACTGGGAATATCCCAAGTAAGCCCGATTCCTCGTAAAATACAAGGTTGTTTCGAAGAAACAGACCTGTGAAACAACATAGCAAGTACGAAAATAGTTTTGCGCTGCGGTACATGACGTATTCTGCTAGGTTATCAAATATATTTCGGTTAAAATGACTTATGTAGCCATATCAGATCCGGAAAACATGTTTTGTCCCTACAATGATTTTCGGGGCCAGGTTTTGTTCAGTTCTTTACCCTAATTCAACTATCAGGAATATTAAGAATTACCTACATGAATTTACATATTAAATTGAAATATCATCCGGCGTTTTACAGAGGTGATGACGAACGTGAGGCACATTTGAACCTTGTCAGAGAACTTCGATTGGCATTTGAAGGCGAGACGAAAATCAGTAAGCTACCCCGTCTGGTCCTTACGCTAAGCGTCCCGGCCGCTGAGGATGCAGTTACAGCTGGGTAAGCTAAATAATAAATTACCGATACCGATTGACCATTGGTCATCAGTCGTCACAATGACACTGTGAACATTGATTTTAATTGTTCGTTTCCAGCTACGAAGTAGTTGAATTGGCCATGTTCGCAGACTACTTCAATCTCATGTCGTACGACCTCCATGGTCAGTGGGAAAAGACTGTCGGCCATAATTCTCCTCTCAACCCCATCGAATCTGGAAGTAGCTCACAGAAAAAATTGACCGTGTCCCATGCAGCAGAGCTTTGGGTCAAACTTGGAGCTCCCCGTGAAAAGATTCTGATAGGTATGCCCACCTACGGCCGAACATTTAGGTTAGAGAACGAAGAGAAGTTCGATATTGGGGCCGCGGTGCAGGGCGGAGGGGACGAAGGGCAATGGACCAAGGAGAAAGGTTTCCTGGCCTACTACGAAGTCTGTGACTTTCTCCATGCTCCCAATGCCACACTAGTCTGGGACAATGAGCAGAGCGTTCCTTTTGCATACAGTGGAGACCAATGGGTCGGATTCGATGATGAACGGTCGTTCAAGGCGAAGGTCAGTATTTGGTCGTTATAAACAATGCGATGATTTGCACATAGCTCATGCTACTCATAATTTGCATTTGCAGGTTGAATGGCTACGAGCTGGTTCTTTTGGCGGTGTGATGATTTGGTCCATGGACTTGGATGACTTTAGCAACCATTGCCGAACTGGGAAGTACCCACTCCTGAATTCGATTGTGGCAGAGCTAGAGGGTTACAAAGTGAAGCTGGAGTACCAGGGCCCTCACGAAGGCACAGGTGGCGGCGGAAAGAATGGAGCCAAGAAAGATCGTGAGTCTTGTATTTGTATTTCTGGCTATTCGGTTTACGGGTACCACCGTTTGCATGTGTGATCTACCTACGGTAGCGTCACTGCCCTGTACCACATTGTCAGCATATCACACAAGTAACCGGTTACCACTATATGTTAGCGATTATTCAACTAATTGACCCAATTTCCGGTTTCCAGCCAACGAGGTGACGTGCGCCGAAGAAGACGGTCACATTTCGTACCATCCTGACAAAGGTGATTGTAGTAAATACTTCATGTGTGAAGGAGAGCGGAAACATCACATGCCATGCCCTGCCAACCTCGTCTTCAACCCCGATCAAAATGTATGTGACTGGCCTGAAAACGTGATCGGTTGTGAGAGTCATAAAGCGGCTGCTTAATTAATGTACTATACAATTATGACTAAATAATATTAAAATGTTTAAACAATTATTCTCCGTGTGAGGTTAGGAGATGGCTGCCTAAACTCCCACACACACTTATGTGATTCCACCTCGACGCATATAACCTGTGATCCTGGAGTCGCCATATTTTACAATAACCGTTGAGCTATTGTGCTAAATTGAGGTTTGGGGAATAGGATGCCACTCCGGGATCACAGGGTATATCCGTACATACAGAATGTAGTACCTCTCGCTTTCTTCCTTTTGTAAAAATAGATTTTCCGTTTACAACCACCCAACCTAATTATTATTACCTTAGTAGTGACCCTAGGGCCTATTTTTGCCTAGGTATGTATTTTGTACAGACTACCCAGTATTTTTATAATTTTGTAATACCTACATTATAACCAAAAAAAGACGGGCAGCTGGGACCGTTGATTGAACAGTGACATAAGAAACGAGACGAATAAAATAATATTTTGTAACTTAATCAATATACATACACTCTCAGTCGTTGTCAAATTATTATAATTAATTCCACAATAGTTGTCATTCGGTAATGAAATGATGAAGCAAACGGCATGTAAAGGTCACACTTGGGTTCTGACGACATTATTGCCAGCAGCAGCATAAACGAGCCATTTACCGATACATACATGCATACTCAGATTACGGTGTTCATTGTGCATATTCATCCATAATGCATAACCCAACCTGTTTTATTCTATTGTCTGTGTGTGTACAGATTAATTTGAAGTTTGGATGAAGGGATGAAAGAGATTTCGACGGGAGCTCAGAAGTAATAAAAAAAAAGTTAATAGGATCTCTGGTATGGGATAATCTAGGGAACGCCGCTTTTCATCTCTCGCAAGATCTCTTCTGGTGAGAGATCACTAATGTCCTCTTTTCCTACCCTGCCTTTGCATTGCGTAGCATACACAGATAGCATGATGCATATGCATTCAGAAGACTGCAATTTCAATGGTTGAGACTGGGTCTACCCACCTGTACTTACCTGTTCTATTTAGTAGCTCAAGCCGGAGGCTGTAATCTTAACCTGTTTCTTCTCAATCAACCGCTCAAGTCAGACCCTCCACTACCTGTTGAGGTTGCCGTGTAGTGTAAGCAGTAGTGGACGGACGAGGAATTCCTGGTGTGAGACTAGCTCGTAATAATATAAGTGCTCATGAAGCAGGTATCACGACTATTCATAGCAAACAATTAATAGCTGCGACGACACAGTGCTTAACACCTATACCTAGAAAACAAATCGACAAGTCAATCCTAGGCCTGAGTCTAAAAGCTTCAGTCTGAGCCTAGGCCTGAGCCTGAAAGCCTACACCTGAAAAGCCTGAGCCTGAGCCTGAAAGCCTACACCTGAAAGCCTGAGCCTGAGCCTGGAAGCCTACGCCTGAAAGCCTATGCCTGAACCTGAAAGCCTACGCCTGAGCCTGAGCCTGAGACTGAAAGCCTATGCCTGAGCCTACGCTTAAGCCTGAAAGCCTACGCCTGAGCCTGAAAGTCTATGCCTGAGCCTACGCTTGAGCCTAAAAGCCAATATTTGAGCCTACGCTTGGGCCTGAAAGCCTACGCCTGAGCCTGAAAGCCTACGACTGAGACTGAGGCGTTAGCTTGAGCTGCAAGCTGCCCGATCTGTGTTCTATGCCTTCGAACCGTACCGATTATGCTTTGATGTCGCCACATTTCGCCACACTCTACGAAATGTCACCGAGCTATGCAATGGTCCCGGTACGAACTGTATTTGCCCGGCTTGGAATTGAGTATAAAACGGAATAAACTATGGATTGATCCTGATAATAATTATCCCGATACAGTAACTGTTCAGATTACCGATAATTGACTCTGTCACTGTCAGGCACGAACTGTGATATAAATTGACGAGCGCCGGAACAAATTGATCCCTATAGTTCGTACCAACGGACTAGAATACTGTTTCGATATAAGTGGACCCTGCGCTGGTACGAAATGTATGGATATTGTGTACCGAGATGGAATGACCATCGTACAACTGTACCGATATGGAATGACCCAGGTTCGAACTGTATACCGATATGAAATGACCATGGTACGAACTGTACCGATATGAAATGAACATGGTACGAACTGTACCGATATGAAATGACCATGGTGCTAACTGTACCGATATGGAATGACCATGGTACGAACTGTACCGATATGAAATGGCCATGGTACGAACTGTACCGATATGGAATGACCATGGTACGAACTGTACCGATATGAGTTGTCCCTGGTACGAACTGTACCGACATGGATTGACCCAGGTTTGAACTGTACCGCTATGGAATGACTCAGGTTCGAACAGTATACCGGTAAGAGATATTGAGTAATTGTACCGAATCGGACTATGTGCTATGAATTGTCGTGGATGTGTCAGTTCGAGAGCGATGGAGGGGGTGAAACTGCCCCAAGACGCCAGGCAGAGGTAGACCAGGTAAGAAAAGTATTCTTGAAAGAATGTTTTTGTGTATAGGAATGTGTCCGAGGGGTTGTTTCTTGAGGTTCAGGTAAGGAGCCCATCCCAGCCATCCCTGCACTGATAGAGAAAGGGAGTTGGAATTTGTAGAGGCAGAGGGAAGAGCCAAGAAAAAGGTCATCTTACTGCCAACCAACATACGGAAGCGAAGAATAGTGGACTCACCTATAATTCCTGAACGACCTCTGCCTGTCCACTCCCAAGCCACCAGTCCTCCGTAATCGGGTCACGGTCCAGCTCAGGAGCCTATTAAACATCTCAAGGCCAGTTCGGGAGTGACCTCAGCGTCACCATGCCCTGCTCCGCGGTCACGCTTTCTCTGGCCACCATCTGTGCCGTTGTTTCGGTCGCTCTCCTCGCCATTGCCTTTTCCACGGATAACTGGATCCGGATTGATGTGAAGCGTGAGAAGCTCAAGGTACAGATTACATCTGAAGTTACAAAAATCTACAGTTAAAGCCTATGAGCAAATGGTTTAAGTTTTGTATCGATTATCTAATTAACGCTTATAGTCCAGAATCGAAGACTCTTCGATTACAGCCTCGGAGCTCCAATCCAATCCGTTGTACTTCACACGGACAAAAGGGCTTTTCCGAGTATGCTTTCCCCAGGAACGCCCCAGCAAAGTTCCACTCTACCTTTCTCCGGTAGAAACATATTGCTACAATATTGACTACTATATTCCGGATTCCACTGATGCCGTGAGCGAATTTAGCTCTGATGAAGTCATCAAGCATCGTAAGTTGATAGTTGATAGGTCAAGGTTCAAATAATAATCGATTCTCATGCTGATCTTGTACTACAAACCATTCGTATTGTTTCCAGATATGTCGAGAGGAATGATCGCTCTGTTCATTCTTTCCTTCTTTTTCATCTTCGTTGCGTTCTTTACCGGGGTTGCGGGATGCTGGAGAAGGTCGAGCGGAAATATTACGTCCACGGCCATCCTCATGCTTATTGCTTGTAAGATGCTGTAAAAAAACTATTTAGTGTAATGTCAGAACGTTTCAGAAGAGCTAAACATTTCAATTGATTAGGTTTGCTGAGCGCGGGCGGAATGGGACTTTGGCATGGCGTAGAATACTACGAAACGGAGAAACTTACCGGAGAAGAATATTACAAGGATTGGCCAAATGTAAGTTTACTGACCACAAATTATACAGGAAACATCAAAATTATTCGGGATTATCTAATGTGAATGTTGTGCAGCCTGCAGGTAACGCGCAGTACTTAAACGCAGTACATTTCTAACGTCCCAACGCAGACGCCGATTGCTTCAGTACAAATAATGAGTTGATTCGTCTCAACACAAAGTGCTGATCGTTTCAGCTCGAACGCTGCGCTGAATCCGACGTTTTCCATTTATGAAAGCGCTAATCGCTACAAATCTGATTCTCCGCGCTAACGTTGACCGCAGGATCGCTTCAGTTCGAACAATGAGCTGACTTTTTCTCTATCCAACAACACATCGACCACTTCGGTTCGAACACTACGCTACGCTGCGCTTTGCCCTGAAGATTTAAGCTATGCTAATGATAAATGTACTTCAGGAACTGAAGGCAAGCGCGTCGCTGTCCCTGGATTGGTCATTCTTCATCTCCTGGGTCTCTGTTGCCTTCTCGCTCGTTTCCGCGACGTTGTTTGCTGGAGCGGCAACTTGCCTGCATCGTGAAAATAAGGCCATGAGCCAACAGCAGCAGTACTTGATGACAGGTAGTAGTCCATTTACTTGACCTCACTAATCTCGACCTCTGCTTTCCTACTTACTATAGCCGCTCAAATCCAGCTCGAGCATAGTCTACGATTGGTCCTATTTCATAACGTGGGTTGGAATCGCCTCCTGCTTGACCTCCGCCGTCCTCTTCTCCGCTGCGGCTGTCTGCCTCAAAACCCACCGCGGGGTTGAAGAGAACTTGCATTATCTCATGCCCGGTAACCATACTAATGCTTCCTAAATTCCTAACTAAACTATGCTCAAATTGCTTACACTAACTCATTTACTTCCTCATAACTAATCATAATTTAACATATGCGTACTGATATACCATGAGATCTCGGGCAGTTTTCCAAACTCTGCATGTGAAATACAACTATTAGTATTAGTGTAGGTATTCTTATGTAAGACCTACTTGAAGTTATATTTCGATTTAAATATAGCTTATACTCCCGGATCGCACGCTATATCAGTTTTAACATGAGTTAAATTAAAAATTGACTCAAACCATATTTTCGTGATTTTAGTGTACCCGTCGAAGCAAGGTGGGTATGCATATGCACCGCAAGGCTATGCTCCGCAAGGTTATGCCCCAGCCTACGCTCAACAAGCTGGACCTTACCCATACTCCTACTGATCCTAAGAAAAATTGATCATGACCTGGCCACCTATTACAATTACGGCTGGATGTGCAGAGGACACTCGACTATCAACTATACATGGACACCTCCGCTTGGACTTCTCTCTTTTTTGGACTCATAATTTATTTAAATATAAATAAATATTTTGTACAAATACAATACGTATTTTATGGAAGTTCTTGTATATTTAGATACAGAGAGATACTGGGACACAAACTAGGAGTTATATCGTTACAAATATTTTTAGAATGCATTACAATATACTATTGAATAAACTAAATAAGACTTTTTTGTACTGTATTTTATAGTGAGTGAGTGGAGTGCGGTAGGCATGTGCCATTACAAAATGTCATTTTTAAGTGAGCAGAAGAGAACAGTAGCCAAGCCAGTAACAATTGGCTAAAGCTAAGAGAGCATAATAAGGAAAGATTCAAGTTTCAATTACATAATTAATATCAATTACACTGAACACTTCAGACCTTGAGTTTTACCGGTATTGAATCTGCTGTTAATTTCATAATTTCAAATAGGTTCCTGTTAAGTTAAACTGCATAAAACATTATTCCATGAAGGTAAAGGTAAAATATATGTCCTCTATAATTCTACTAAAATAAATAAATTACTACTACATCTTACATTGCAATTGCACTAATTTTGCGATTTGATTATTGTTGCTAAACGGCTAAACCATTTTTTTCGTACCACCTACTTAGGTAAACCTACGAAGTCGATTAAACTCGTACAACAATATACAATCGCGCATCTAGTTAGAATTTACATGGGCAGCTTTTCACTGGGTTTACTTTACTATACTGGCTTCTCGCTCCACATAAACCTAAGCTATGATATTCTCAACTCAGCTAAAAACTGAATCCAAATCTAATCTTGAGGCATGCATAATAAATAATTTTAGGTTGCATAAAAACACGATAGTCAATTGTATAAAAATGAATCTGTATAAATTGTATCCAAAACATTATAAAAACACGAAATAGAACGTGGAAATTCAAATGGTCAATCATCTATCTGGTACCATTACAGTACCGTTGTGACTTGCAAAACCCGAACTCACTCATGCATGGCCATTGGCCATGGCATGCAATTTGAATTTAATGCCTGATCTGATATCTGATAAATAGAGAAACGTTTTTCCAATCAAAAAGTTGTTGAGAATATTAAGAAGCATTATTAGACCGACCTTGTTTTGTGAGGCAGTATGTCTTTTGTAACATTGACACTGACACTGTCTGATCAATATATTCTGGAGACGGATGGCTTAGAATTTCGAAACCAATCCTTCCACTCACCGGTCCATGCGATTAACATTACGTGTGAGTGGAAGGATTAGGTTTCGAGATTCTGAGGTGATGTACCCGAGTCAAGGTTCTAAAATACTGTTAAATTGAAATATACTGTCAATCCAATAATTCAATAATATAATGAGCTAATTCGGCCGGAAGTTGTTATTGCAAACCCCAAACATATATGTAACTTGATCTCAAAAATAGACCTCTCGACTTTGCAAAGTTTTGCAAAGAACTTGGGCGACCGTATACCACACATCACACATATGAAACTAAAATGTTCAACGGTCGTGATTCAATGAACTGTGGCGGTAGCGTCGTCCAAGTCCTTCAGAAAACTAAGTCCATATACCTACTACATACAATTACGCTACTGTTTGAGTTGTGTATTGTGTACCCTTGAGCTGAGTATTTGTACTTTTGTACCATCCCAGACTGAAGAAGAGCCAGGGCAAGTGTGAAATGTAAAATTAATATTTAACGACTGTCCTACCTACCCAATTAAACTACCCATCCGAGAGGTTGGGTTAGACGATTGAGCAGTTGTTTTTGAGCCAGCTCCCATATCCTCCTTCCTTTCCACTTACTTGAATTTTGTCCTTGATGGCCGGAACCGGTGAGATTTTGGGAGGGCTTGACACGGCGGCGACACGGCGAGATCTCCTAGTGGCGGCTGGCGGCGTGGCTTTCACTGACACGTTCCTGGGCACTGATTTCTTGGCAGCTTTCTTGGGTTGCACTGGTGGAGACTTTGGTTTTGGTGCAGGCGTGGAAAGCTTCTTTGGAGAAGGTGAAGCAGAGGGCTTCTTGGTCACTTTCTTCTCTTTCTCTGAAAATAGAACAGTGAAAGTGTTAGGACATATGAAACGAAGTGAACACGCGCAAAAAGGACCTCTGCATTAACACGACGAATTCATTTATACCACTGCCTCCAGATGGGAATTAAAATAAATTCTTGAAAGAGCGGCTTGTCTTCAGTGCGAGCGAGAGCGCCGTATTCTGGCCACACTTTCAATTTACTTAATAGAGTTCCAATAGTACTTATTCTTCATTTTCGGGGAAATCAATATAAATCTGGGACTTACTAGGCTTTGGAGTTGTTGCCTTTGGCTTCGGCTTTGGAGTCGTTGCCCTTGGCTTTGGCTTCGGTTTTGGAGTTGTTGCCTTTGCCTTGGGTGATGACGTGGACGCCTGTGGTTTTGGCTTCGGTGGTCGTCCCCGACCTCTGCTAGCGCTTCGCGGCTTGGGCTTTTGTTTCTGTTACAAATAATAAAAGAAAATATAGTTTTAGACTTATAGAACGTGGATCAGACAGAGTATCTGTATCATGACTATCATGATCATGAGCTCACGATCACATACAACAATCATATGATGCAATGCAATGAATTTGTCGAATCGAATATGAGTACTTAACTTCCACAGACACTAATTAAGCGTTGAGTATTGAGTAGAATTTAAACAATTCATAGAAATCGCTTATATTTTTCTTTTATAAACTAATTTAATTCTCAGTGTAACTTATAATATCTGTCTACATGAAAGCGTTAAAAGAATGACTGAAACTCCCCTGAACTACACTTTAAGGCGTTTGGTAGATCATACATCATATCATACAATACTTACCTAGATATTATCGGCTCGGATAGTGTAGGTAGACCCTTCGAAACCCAAACTTCAAGTTCTAGGCCTCAAACTGTATTACGTTTTACGTGTTGTTTCGGGCCTCAGACCCGAAACTTGGGTTTCGAAGGGTCTACGACTACGACACTATCTGAGCTGACAATAAGTACCTATCCAATCTAAATTGTCCAACGCCATGAATCCGAAACTTTCAAAAAATCTATTCACTACCGAACCGCCAGTGCCTGGAACAACCTTCCAAAGGATCTGGAGTTTGTATCAAATGTGTTCAAACAATTAATATCTGATGTTCTAGTTAGTCGTCGTACCGAATCCAACAATTAGTCAGCCCATAGTTAAATCAATCAGAGTTTATACAACATCAAAGTGTCCATAAGCGGAAGCGGAAACCAGCGTGAATATACCATTTTTGGTTTTTCTATCTTTCTCTGTACTCGTACTAAGAATTGCTGTAACTTACAAGCTCATCAATCATCAAAAAAAAAGTATCGTATGTGTAGATGAATAGCTATTGTATAGCTATGTATTATGGACCTCGACTCAGAATAGGAATGTCAGAAATAAAGAATTTTATCCACGTTTTAATTATGCTTAGGTGCATTATTACCCAGATAAATATAAACTATACTTGACATTAATTTACTTCCCTGTTTACTAACAAATCAAATGCTACACACAGCCATAAGTACATAGGTATGTACATACATACAATGAAACAGCATTGGGATTGGGCGGGCTGAGCCTACAGCCGAGCCTAAGCCTAGATATGTGATATGTTTATGTTTGTAAATGGAACAGCTATACATACAGAGTACAGAGTTAAATAGAGTTACTCACCTTGGTCACTGTCGCTTTGGCTCTTGCCATGCTGATGGTTAGTGTTAGTTTTGAGTGGAGAGAGACGGAGGTCAGAGGTCAGCGGAATTGTCCAGCACGGTGAGAAGAAAATGAAAATGCCGAGCAGTCTGTCCAGCTTGTGGCTTGTGTGTGTGTGTGCGAGTGGAGGGAGAACTGGAATGTAATCCGTTGACGCTTCTCCCTCGCTCTGCTCCTCGACCACAACAGAAATTACCAAAGCGTCGTCCTGTGTTCCTGGCCCAAGCTGAAGCCCAAACTCTCAAACGAAGGCTACGTTGCACTATCTGTACTGACAAGTACGTGGACGTACAAATCGTGTGTCTCTCCGCCTAGCCTGTATAATTCCGGTAAGCCAAATTCGGTTTTTCAGACAGGATCTGGGCGTGAAAAGTGAGGATGAAGAATGAAGCAAAAAATTCTGAATCAATTAGAATAATACACTCAATGCACAATAGCACAGTGCATCATTCATACATAAGAGCAAGCTAGACTTGATTCCTGACTTGATTTGATTCGTGGTCGGAATATATATGATAATTTTAATTGATACTCGACGTTATGATGCTGTATAGATCCTATGCGTGTGTTCGTGTTTTTTTACTTATACAGTACACGCCACGCACGTAAGTAAATGCTGTAAAGTCATGCGAAATACGATCCCAAAGTGATTTTTTCAGCTTTTGCTTTAGCTGTAATTGGGCTGGTAATATTATTAATCGTATTAATCAGGTTGAAATATTTTAATATCTATTTAATTTAAGCTTTTCTTAACGGTTTATTAACGGTAAATCGTGATTCGTGACACATTCAACAAAGCAGAATGCCCTAAAAATTGGATATGCACAAGACCCAACACACTTTTAGCGTCTTGTCGCCGCTTTCCTTCGCCGAACTGCTATGCTGAAGCTCGGAAAACTACTGACAAAATGTTACAAGCATTTAGCACTTGAACTTAGAACAAGTTAATTATGAGCTTCTAGTTGAGTTTGATTGTAATCTCGTATTTAAATATGAAAGTACCGACCAGCCGGATGCTTTCACTCGTAAATATCTTTTATTTTTTTTTTGATATTTAGTATTTGCTCACAATCATTTGCGCTCCAGTCACCTGGCGTGGGCGTGTAGTGCTTAATTCCTAACAATTCGATAAAAAATTTAAGTCGAAAACTGATAACATTACCGAGTACTTATATATATTGGTGCAATCTTGAAATCTGCTAACTTTACCATAAGATTGTTGTATTAATGCGACCCAGAACAAAGATAACAATTAATGCACGCGGACGTAGATTTAGATATAGATCGAATCGACTGCTTTATAAGTAGGTACATGAGGTACATGATAGTACAAGTGCGCTGGTGAATAAGTGAGTGAGCATCAGACTTGAGTGAGTGTAATATTCAATACAAAACGTTTCTATCTGTATTTGATACTTGACTAGGAAATAGGTAATAATAATTAATTAGAAAATGAGAAGGGACCTTGACTCAAAGTAGTACCTATTAATAGACTATTTCTATCCTAGTTTAGTTGGTAGGTAGCTCTGATGGAAGGTCTGGAAACAATTTTTAGCTCTTCGTGTCGTCGGCAAAACGTCCATAGGACAATTCATCAATTGAGTATGGGAATTATAGAGCTAGTAGAAGTCATTGGACTCGAGCGTCTTGCACTGCCGACTCAGAGTCGCGTGCTGCCCATTGTTTGGTCCAGGCAGGCCGGAGTGACCACCCATGGTGGAGGGCCTGTAAAAACAGAGAAATTCATCAGTTAGAAATAATGTCGATAAATAGAATCAGATTTGCAGAAGAGTGACAGAGAAAGGAAGACCCGGCCAACCCATATAGATATAGGACAGAAAGCGTTAAGTGGAGATAATAATGGAGACGAGAGCTCCTTTGAACAATTATGTAATTTTGTAGGCGTAATACAGGGTATGGTAGGGCTGAACGTGGGAGCCCTGGCCGAAGCTCAAGGGCCGGAGTGAGTCTTTCCCTCTCAAGTCAGTGGGAGAGTAAAGTGACCCAGTGCCTCGCTGATGATGACCTCCGCGTCCGCTCCCGCCGCCTGATAAGAACGAAATTGACTCGTCACCAACTCCACCGGATTTCCTGTAACGACACAAACCAGATCGTCATTTACACCTCAGAATACATACATAATTGTATAAGCGAGTCCAAAGCCTTCCGCCCATAAAGCGGAGATGTCGAAAGGCGAAGCGAATCATTCGGTACAGGCTGTAACGATCGAGTCACGAGTGCAGCCGCTTCGATGAGCGATCACAGCCTGAACCATCAACCGAGACGCTGAATAAATGCGCTTTTGAATTCGATTATTGCTTCGAACGAAACTAACAAATGGCTAAACTTTTGTATCATGGATTCGTTACCTCTTCCGGATGTAAATCCAGGCATGAGAGTCGAAACCGACGAGGATGGTGAAGAGAAGGGCTGCGGCGAGTGAGCTGAGGAGAAGGAAGGTGAGGCCGAGGAGGCCCACGCCGCACACGGCACTGCTTGCCAGCAAAAACTCTGAATGTGGAACATTGCAGTTGCTCACACTCAGGATCTTACTCGTCACGTTGTCCAGCGTCGAGTAGGAGTCAAACAGGGAGTAGAAAAGCGGCGTGAGCTGCAATTATTAGGTCAATCAGTAAATGTACCTGAGCTGGTGCTTGTAGCGATAAGGCCCAAGCCAAAGCCATATTGAACTTACGAGGCTGGTGTCGTACTTCTCCATCCCATCCTTCTTGAGCTGCCGAGTAATACTCCGCGTGGACTCGATTAGAAGCCCGATTTCCGAGATTTGGCTCTCCAATGGATTCTCCCCGTTGCAATAGATGTAGTAATGCGTGAGGTCAGGTGGAAAAGACGTCGGTGGACGCCGTAGCTCTGACATGAGTGACCTCGACGGATTGATACAGAAATCACCCGTCCCCTGTGCGAAAAAAAGATATTCAAAATCAAGAACAAAACCAAGCAGTACTGTTTCCATATTCAATGCTTTTACTTACCACGGCCAGGACGAGGTAGACACTGACCAGAATCCAGTTGGAGATAATGGCCAAAAGACCGAGGACTGAGAACCTAACCAGTAACATTGATTGAGTCAGAGATAGCAAGGAAATTCGATAGGTTACCGGATTGACAACGACCGTAATCGTTAATTGTTACCGGTAGCATTTAACAGTGACCGGACATGACTTACGTAATGAAGGAACACCGGGAGTGTCGTGCCACGGCGTAGAAGAGAACAACGTTGAAGATGAGGAAAAGAATGAGCAAGCCCAGAGTGGCGGGCCAGCGAATGCCCTCGATAAGCGGAAAATGCCGCTTCCGGTCAAGACGGGCTTCGAAGATGCTTGTGAGCTCCGCTACTCGACCTTCAGTAAGGGAGATGTTGGAGCGGAGGTAGTGCAGATTCACCTGCATCTCTGTATAGAACGTTTTGTTCCCAATTTCACGGTCGAATTCATTCGCGAGTTCCCGAACGTGGGTCGTGATTTCTCCGCGGAGCATGAGTTCGGCAACCCGCGTCTCCGCCTGCACATTCTGTAGAAACTCGTCCACAGCTTGGACTGACTTGATCATTCTAGACATACCGTTGTGGTAGTCGTCATTTCCGTATAGGCCCAGGGCCAGTGCACAACTGCAACAGAAATATTCAAGTTATTTTTTAAGAATAATTAATAGATTTTATGATATTAATTCGAATATGATTCGCCATTGGAAATCTTAAGGAAACTTGCGAATATGGACGGAATTCCCAGATTTGTAAATTAATGCAATTCTAATTTTATATTAACTTTTCTAGCTTCCCAATGACGTATCATAATAGTATTAATTTCATTGGGAATTACGGATAACATGGTTTGTAATTGAAAACTTCGTTTCACGTATTAACTTAGCGCGCAATACGAACAGTTGATAAGCTATCTTCCTTAAGAGGATTATAAGATTAGATTTCTTAAGCCGGTTGAAATCGTAATTAAATCTACACGTACCAACAGAGAATGCCACCGGTGGCCAGAAGAACCTTGACCCAAGTGACGGACGCACCCTTGGCCCTTTTCTTGCCACCATCGCAGCAGCGGGTCAGGAGATATAAGAGTAGTAGGGCAAGGATAAGAATGAGCGTGATGGCAGGGGCGGAGGCTAAGATCCCCAATGAGGTCAGATATAGCTCCGACCCGCGGTCAAACGTGGAATTGACCCTATGCAGACTTCCATTGAGATGTGGGAACCTGTGGAACAGGATGGCGAGCTGTGGCGGGTCCATGGTGGGCACCAGCCACACGCCCTTTGGCACACGACGAGACCTCCTCCAGCAATCCGGCAGCGGTCAGGAAAGACGAGGAGAATCTGTGGTCTATGGTCTAATATCCTATGGGCTGAGGCTCACTCGGCAGCAGCGGAGGAAGGCCTCTCCTTCCCCTTTATCGATTTTCTCGCAGAATAATGCAGTGCAGCAAGGGTGGCCAGGAAGGGACTGAATCGGTGAATACACGAAGAAAATGAGTCGAATCTCTTTTCTGAGAAGGGCGATATTTGAGTCATGGAAAAGCGCATGTGGTTCTTCCGAGACCCCAGTAGTAGTAGTCAGTCCACACCTGCCGTACTCCAACCCAGCAGGCCAGAGATCTTGTTATGCCTTCACGCATTTTGTGTATGCAATAGCAATAGAAGTTTTGCTTCTGGTTTCCATTCCACCTAATCCTTAGCACTCGGCTTCAGCTTACTAAGCCTGGCCTGATAACCACAGCTTTGACCTTGTCGGACTTCTCAAGTTTTCATTACATCAATCATCATTCATCATAATCAGCAGATGTTTCCAATTCATGCATGATAATCTCATGAGTAGAGACAACTTGTAAAAGATGAAGGCGTAGTCCGTATATTTCATGCGTCTATTGAGCTAAGCCGTCGAGAGTTCATGATGCACTTGATAGCTTGAGTTTCCCAGCAGTAAACAACGCAGGGAAGTTGGTAAACAGTTTGTCATGTATGAATCCAAAATCCTAATACGTCTATATGTATTTCTTGGTATTTACGCTTTGGTTTTAGCTGAGAATTACAATTTTAAGTACAAGTTAATTTGAGTTAGACAAAGATACATTTTGAAGGTTCCGAAAAATTAGGTTAGTTATACGAAGCGTGCAAAATTTGTACGTTACGGCTTGACGAGAGAAGAATATTATTCTGAAACGATGATTCCGGTTCGTTGAAATAGAAATTCAATCTTGACTGCAGCCTTCATGTATAGGTGCCGTGCCATCAATCTCTTTGGCTTTACATTTTCTATCTGTCAGCAATTTCGCTGCTTCTCCGATCTAAATACACAGATTGTATCATTGTATTGTCTGCCATTAACGGTTTCAATTTTGCGAAAACAGCGCACAAAGTGTAGCTGTAGCTGCGATAACAGCGCTGAAATATAACCGGCATAACATCACGAAGCAGTTTTGTGCCGCGCAATGTTTCTTCGTAAATTCGTCACAACACATTGGCAGAAGTAATCAAAAAATATTGTTTTAGAATTGAATACGATCATGGGTCATTTATGGTATGTATGTGGTATGGCTTACCTTCAACATATTGCTAGCGGACATTCGGGCGCTTTCCCATTCCGCGATCTCGTAGAGATTTGACCTGGTTGTGGTTAACTTCGGATTTGGACTCGTTGTCGTTGGTAAGGTGACCTTAACCTTCTTCATCAAGCCCTCGTGGATCCGCTTCATATTGATATTGAATAGCTTCCCGGTGCCACGGATATCAGTGTCAACGTTCTGCGTCGCGCTTGGAACTCCCTGTGAGTAAATACTATAAAGTAATATCAAAACTGAAACTGGTATGCGTCTGCAACCAAATAATCAACTCTAACCTTCTCCATAATTGCCACAATATCTTTCTCAGCCTTTTCCCGGCCCTGCCTAAAGAGATCCGTAATAGTTTTCACAGCCTGGAGAGATTCAGAGGCTTCTCGGGGATCAGCGTCTGCTGATGGGATGTTCTACGTCCGAAAGAAATAGATTTGAATTTTCAATTGAAGTGCTCAGTGCATGCAATGACACTATTAGTAAACAATATTTTATTTGCTACCTCTATGAAAGTACTGTTGATAATCCGACGCAATACCATATTGTCTATTTCAGTCATTGCTTTTGGTTGGACCACGGGCTGACTAAAGCGTTTAGTTATTTTCACGAGATTTGTCCAGAAGTTAATTTGCTGTGACGGAGAACCGCCACCCTAGTCAAAATCGCGATAAAGAATTAAAAAAAAGCTAACCACGAATTCACAAACATAACCAAGCGAATGATCTCGACAATAGCTTACTGCTTACTTGTATAACTTCGAATTTGGAGGTGAGTCCATACCACTCGGAGATCGTGAAGAATTCTAAGGTCAAAGGTCAAGCAACCGAATAGAATTTTGTATTTCATAACAATGGCTATGTTTTTTGTAGCTTTTTAGATTCAAGACTTACTAATGGAAAGGTTATCAGTTTTCGCCACAGTTGTATTCAATAAACCTGTGTCTATGTCTTCAATCCAAAACTGGTTCGAAGGGTGAAGTTTTTTCATCATGTCTTGAATTAACACGGTTCGTTCGGTGTTGGGCTGCAACCATTATTTTATGAAATTTAGATTATTTTTGTATGTGGACACCTCATGGCAAAGTAAAGTCAAATCTAAAACCTCAGAGGCATTAGTTTAAATACCGTGAAGAGAAGGCCTTCCAGTCGGTTGGGCTCGAGACGGGATATGACTGGGTAGCCAGCTGACCGAAAGAGGTCACGGAGACGGTGTAGAGGGTCATCTGGTTGGGGTGCCCAATTTTCCTGCAGCGTGAGAGTGGATGTGGAGCTGGAGGATAAAATGTCTTTCTGGACACGGCCTGGCAGTGGCAGTGGCTGGGTCACCGTTTTGTCTTTATCGTCGGTGCCAGCCGGAGGGGACAGAAGCTTGAACTTTTTCTCCAGGATTGGCATAACTCAGCCGTGCACGACTCGCACTAAGTATACGTAATCTATTCAATAATATTTCATATAAATAATTACATCATACAATTCATGAATACATATACATTCAACATTACAGAACCATGAATTTACAGTATAGTTGACAGTCAATAGTGTAGTGTGCGTATGTAAAAAAAGATTATAGCCGTTCACCTTATGCCTTAGTACCAAGCACCAACCTTAACCAACTTTATATATTCCTTCTCACATCTGACATGTGAAGCTTTATATTCTAAACCTTAATTTTACTTGGTACTTACGAAGTAATCAGGTTTCACTTGTTATTCTCCATGTAGGTTCAGAGTAAGACGATTGCGTAAATGAAGACGGCAATGCTCACCCAAATGATACTTGACGGAGGTCAAAGGTCAATGCTAGAATGTATTGAATAGGTTGTAGGTAGAGGTAGATGTACAAATGACAAATGACAAATATCCGGTTGCCGGTGTTCCGGTTCTCATGCTGCTGTTGATTTTGATTGTCGATAAAAGTGGAGGGATCTCTTTCAGTTCCCGCTCCAGCTCAGATGCCAATCCAACAAACACTGCGAGAATTGTGCATCCCATAACCATTATCCCTGGGATTTTCGCGAATATGCCCTATGCCCACGGACGTCCAATTCATATATAATCAATTGGGAAAATATATAGGTAAACGTGCCATGAGAAAATAGAATCTTCAATGAAAAAGAAGACTTCTGCAATAAGTCTGCATGGCAGTAAAAATTTGATTTTAGTCAGGTTAGGTTAGGTTAAAACGTTAGCGGACGAGATTGATCCGTTCTATACAGGTTAGGTTAGGTTTTTGAAATACCCAAATGACCAACAACTAACCTACCCATTGGAATCATAGACCAATTTTACTTGCAGCATTCGATTTCCTATTGCAAAAGTCTTCTTTTTCATTGCAGATTCTATTTTTTCATTGCATCAAAAAATGCAACCCGAATCAATTGTGTATATAATATTAATTTAATTCATTAATCAGTTAAATAGTTAATCAATTAAACCAAGATCCGTTCATACAATCGATATATGGGTCCAAACCGCATCCCAGAGCAAGGACTTACACCATTTGATTTGCAACCTAATTTTTATCAACACTCAACGCTAAATATTCAAGATAATAAAACATATTGTGCGGCAAATATGTGTGACATTGATTTTGAAATGATGTATTTGTACTATTAACTGTTTTAGATTTATTTCTGTCAAAGTATTCACACAAGTCATGTTTTTATTTTGGTTACTTAACTTAACGAGTAAAATATAGGGTTCATTTATACATATATATATGTAGTATGTATTCAACTAACCGCATGGACATGGATGACGAGACGAGAGACGACGTAAATATTATTAACGATTTAAGGATGACTAGGCGAGCACGATCTTAATTTATGGCAGCTTTGGGTTTCCGCCTCTCGCGTACTTCCAGGATTATATACCCCAGCATTCCCAAGACTAGGATTCCAATGAGGAGATAAAGCTTCACATCTATACAGAGCTTTGTGGCCGTTATGAAGGCGATAATGAAGCCGATGGACTCCCATAAGCGGTAGTTGCTGAAAGCCGCTTCCGCGTTATTCGTAAAGAGATTTCCGTAGAGTGCATTGATTTGTGTTTGCCAGATTGCATCTGCGACCTTGTGTATAGAATAGTGAAGATAATTATTATCAAGAATAATCATCGAGATTTAAATCAGTGTATATTTTACTTACACCCCAGATACCAGCAATAACGAAGAAAATCACGGACTGGTCCGGATTTGGTTTCCAGACGAACAGTATCACGATCCCGGCAACGTTGAGCAGGGCTCCGAAAATAAATACCGGCATCCGTCCAACTTTACGAATGATGGGCCCGAAGCACACGGACGCTCCAGCATCACAGACACCATAGCAGATAAGGACGTAGCCCACTTTACCGACTCCCCAGGCACAGGAAATGTACGCCTATAGGGAATATAACGCCAGGTAATTCAATATAATGTATCTATTGCAAATACGACCCAGCCAGATACGTTTAACTCTTTAACTAAATTAGCGTTTTACAATATACTTACCTGCGTGAAATCCGATCCGAAGAATCCTGTCAAATCAGAAACCAAGTGACGAATTTTAGAATTATGTAATTAATTACAGGTTCGCCGAAAGCTTATTTCGTAAAAAATGCAAATTCAGTGGTCATTTCGTGAAAGCGTCATTTGATAAGCATACAGTATAATCGTTTATCGATTCATTTATTACGATTTGGGCGTTATCTTTTATTGCCCGGAATATATACAATCATCGGAAATGTTAATCCAGCTTTTAGAAGCATTTACACAATACGCAACTGTACGACGTAGGCAACGTACCTTGTTCCATGCCAGACCAAATTGTGATGGGTATAACGAGGAGCTGAGCCGGGTCCTTCATATGCTTAAAGGTAGCGAAGAATAAACTGGCACCGGTCAACCGCGAGGCGCTGCCGGACCGTTCCAGCTCTCCATACCTGTAACCATAACCAATATGAGAATCCAGTTTCTGATCCGATCCGAATCTGATATTCCCGAATACCACACTACTGGCTTACTGAAACCGAAGAATATAGGTGTACGGTGTACCTCACGAGCGGATCCACGAAGAGCGTCAGAACCACGGCAGCGGCAATAGAGCAGCCCAAATAGATTGCGCTAATTAGGTAACGCTGACTGTCACTGGGTGGGATAATACTGTCTGAATTCTCGGAATTGCAGAAATTGGCTCCACAGTGGGCTATACTTCTGTTACCACTGTCCTGGCTGTCGAGGACGAGCGAGGAGATCAGATTTCCTGGGTAAATTCAACAAAAGCATAGATTAATTGAAATTGCTTATGCTCGGCTTGGTATGATAGGTATGGGTGGCATATATCTTATTGGGTCAGTAACCGTAACAGCTTACCCCATATGGACGAACTCTGGAAGGCCAAAAAGAAGATTCCGAAGAACCTGACAATCACGATATCACTGGAATCATTCACTAGCCGGGCGTATTGGTGACCAATCTAAAGACAACCAGTAAAGATTCGAGCCAGGAATCAGGGAAAATCGTTTCCTCGATCATAGTTAATTTATCGCTATGACGCTATGAATTCTTCTTACATGAGTGAAATAGGTACACTGAGCACTCCATAATGGCGCGGCGCAGAGACCAACAATCACGGCAGCTGGAATAAGCGTCTCGAACATGGGTTCGAACTGCGCGGCCATATAGGTCGTGTAGCCGAAAACGGAGAATACCAGGGTCCACTGAAATAGGATATGAGTCAAAGGTCAAATAGGTTAATACAGTATACCAACTTTTAGAATTTTTTTAAATCCAGGTGTTCAACATACCTTGACCGTGAACTTCGAGATAAGATACGTTGGGAGAAACATGCAGCTAACTACCAGGGCACCGTAAAGTGTGGCATTTGCGTAAATTCCTAAATTTGCCTGTGGTCAATCAAGCACATAGTTAGTTTCAGAAATACTTCTTAGGTTATCGGCTATATCCATAGAATCTTACTTCTGTGTTGATAGAGCTCTGAAGATTGGCCATACTCTGAAAAGCCGTGAAGAGTAATGTGAAGGAAAATGAGGTCACGATCACGTTCTTGAGCATTCGCCGATTTTCCTTCGGTTCATAGTTCATCATGGGCACATCGGCGTTATCCGGTACGGCGGCCGGAGGTACTGGTACTGTTGATGGGAGGTCATCCATGGGCACGTCTTCGAAGTAGCCGCTCTTGTCCTCGTTGTTCACGAAGGCCGGATTCGACAGGCCGCCATTTCTGCCCTCAGGGTCTGACATGTTGAACGAAGTGATGAATGGGAATGCTCCGGGTGCAAGTGGAACAGAAACGCTGCTCAGTCCGCACTGGCCTATTTATGTCTACCTAACTATTTCCCATGTACTGGGTATATGACTTTATGAAACATTGGAAGTTATGGAAGATAGCAATGATTCCACTCGTCACGGTGAGTTAGTTGGGAGATAGGAATCCCGTAGTCGTCCGCGCAATCAGAATCATAACCGGATAATACAATATAACTCTGAATTGGTATGTGAAACATGCTATTAAACCTAATCTCATGCTTATGAATTTTTATTATGATGTACGCAACCTTCAATCGCACCTTTTTCACCGAATGAGTGATGGACCGTGCAATAGGCTGCTGGATTGGGATTCACTGGAAAACTACCTCTATGCTTCAGCCTTATCTGTATGTCTTTATCAGAAGCCGAAAACAATGAGTTTTTGGGTGCTTATCAGACGCTCGAAGAACTCAATTATTACTCTGGTAGCAAGCACTCACGTAATTTTTTATTCACTTGTCAATTGGGTTGATGAGGATGAGTGATTATTGGGCTGAGTCGGGTCATTGAGGATATTTTGGAGGTGGGAGAGGGCGGGGCTGTGTCCGTGCCGGCTCAGGGCCCCACCCCCGACCTTTCTCACCCTTGTTTCCGGCTCCGCGTCCTCCGCGGCGGCTTCTGTGTTGAGGTAGTTCTGGAGCTCGTCCATGCCTGAATGTCGTACTGAGCCCACCTCCCACTTTTCCAGTGGGACGGAGGGGGTGGGCAACGGGTCGGTGGGAAACTCGTCGTAGAGCTCCGAAATTTCGTCCTCCTGCTCTTCCACCTGAAAATATTTCATAGAATAAGGCGACGGTTCCTAGCGACAGATGGTTAATAGCGACCGACGGTTCATAGCTACCGATGGTTCATAGCGACCGACGGTTCATGGCGACCGATGGTTCATAGCGATCGACGGTTCATGGCGACCGATGGTTCATGGCGACCGACGGTTCATGGCGACCGACGGTTCATAGCGACCGACGGTTCATAGCGACCGATGGTTAATAGCGATCGACGGTTCATGGCGACCGATGGTTCATGGCGACCGACGGTTCATGGCGACCTACGGTTCATAGCGACCGACGGTTCATAGCGACCGACGGTTCATGTCGACCAACACACGGTTGATAGCGACCGACTGTTCATAGCAGAATGAATGTCCCAGCTCTAAATGTTCATGATCGGGCTATGAACTATTTAGATATTATATTAACACGTAGGCTTAGCTTACCGTTTCCAGTTCCGTAATGATTGTGGAAATGGTGGCGTACTTGATATTTTCGTAGATCACATCCGGTTCCTGCGGCGGTAAAGAATAGAGATTCTCCTCTAGCGGTGGTTCCGAGTAAATGGGCTCCATATTTTCTAAATAAACTTGGTCAGTGACCAGAGCGTCGTCAGTTGATGGGATTACAATTACTTCCCCTGCTGGTCTGATAGCGGGTGGAGTGTCCGGCGGAGACGCGTCCGACAACATATCTGACAAGTCAGATAAAATATCGAGATTCTCAATGTCCACAGACTTGGAGGACGGGGCAGGGGAGATAGTTTTCTGATTGATGTAGTACTCAGGCGTCAAGTTATCATTGGAGGATGAGGACAAGTACGGGTTCGACAGCTTGTGTTGTTGTTCCGTAGCATTATATTTGTGTTGGAGAGACACGAGTCCATGACTGTCCGGTTTCGGTGGCCTAGGTGGAGGTGTCGGAATGGACACGGCGGCCAATGTTGGCTCATCTGAGGATTTGACGAATAGCACTTCTGGAGCCGAGTTTTTCTTAGCCAGGAGCTCCTTGAGCGAAATTTTACGGGAACGCTCCGGTTTACCATCTTGACCCTGACCATTGGCTTGGATTACGGGTGCATTGTTTCTCGGAACATCGTACGTTGAGATTTTGAGTTGCTCCGCATTCGGCTGATTCCTGGCTTTTGGCGGAAGGCTTGGCGGCTCGTCTTCAAGACAAGTTTGTTTGATTCGGCAAGATTGTGATCGACCCATTTGCCCTAATACCCCATTACCCGAACCAAAACTGGGTACCCGCTTCAAGGCTGCGAGGAAGGAAGGACTCAGCTGAGCTGACATTCGATTGAAACGTTCCAGCTTTTCCCGATACTCCTCAGTGGTCAAATTGACCGTTCCATCATCGACAACTGCAGTCGTTGGTTCAATTGTGCTTCTACGAATAGGTGGTCTTGGTTTTTTCTCGAAACCAGCTCCTTCTGATACAGTTCGCTGGACTTGACCCACAACGCGTCGTTTGAGCTCTTCTACCATTTTTTCCGTTTCGGGTGGCGGCTTTGCGGCAGGCGTAGCAGCGGTGGTGGTATGTGGTTGGTAGTGCTCTCGTAGGTCAACAGGCCCGGTAATAACCATGCTCGACCCTGGTTTCTTCTTACCGGATTCTGACCCCTTCCTGAAGATCTTCTGGAGTAGACCGCCAATACCTTTTTTCCGTTTTTGCATCGGTATCTTTTCCTCGACCCAGCGCGGCTCCTGGTCGGGGATCACCAGGTTATCGGAGAAATTGACCCGATGTTTCTTACCAGCGTCACCGCTTGAAAGCTCTGCTTCCGGCATTTCCGAGATGGACAGAAGTGAGGTTCTATTCTCGCTTCGTCTATTAACATTATTATTCTGGACAAAATCCAGGCTTTCGTATGCATTTTCATGGCCACTGAGGGGGCGATGGGCGGAATTCCGTGGTGTCACCTCTGCGTAGTCGTCCAGGTTTTCCACAGAATCCGCCGGACTCTGTTCCATACCTTCACGCAATGATGAGGTGGGCGTGGGTCGTAGTTTGACCTGAGAAAAATCAATTTTTCCAATACCGGGCAAAGGTTGACCTTGACCACCGGTCGTTTTGGCCGCTGAGAACTTCCTGGCTAGTTCGTGCTTGAGCTCCGCAGCTTGAGCAGATGATTCTAGTACCAGCATGGACGCGGATTGACGAATCGGAGCCGGCCCGGCTTCTGGGCGATCCAGGACGGTTTTCCGATCACCAAGACCTCTACTTCCAGAACCCGAACCAGCTCGATTGAGAGCCATGGATGGGAGATGAGCTAAACTGTGACACTTCTGGCTCAAAGGTTTAGGAGCACTCCTGGAAGCCGAACTTTCGTGTTTGAGGTAAAAATTTCTGGGCAAATTACTCAGCGACGCCGAAATGTCTTCCGTTGATTCAGCCAGCGACTATTGAAATGAAACACGGTTATTCCGATATTCAACACACAAATCGCGAATTCTAAGGTAAATATACATATTGCTAATGCTTACCCACTGGGACGAAGATGCAAATGAATAACGATAGAATTGAACACCGGGATCAGCCCAAACAGGACTCGAGATTTTGTGTGGTACTGAAATAGTTTCCTGCAGAGCAAGCAACCACTGATCTAATACTGCTTTCTCCAAAGATCTCTGTCAATTTGAAGCACAGACGCATTAAGTATATATTGTAATTCTTCAAAATCCACTGAACAATGCATGCATGACTTACCAGGTAATAAACGTGAGTCCGAGTCGTAATTTGAAGCGGGTACCCCTTGGTACCCTTGATCTGAACCGGCCGCACGTTCGTGGCGATTCCTAAATTGATGGATCCACAAAACGCTGAAAGGCTCTCGTAGTCCTGCTCCGACTTATAGTACGTTAACAAGTGAGCGTCTAACACGAACCAGAATTTCTTCCAACCCAACTGGACAATAGTCATATACAAAATTAATATATTTCACCAAATCACTGTGAATTTGCATTTGCAAATATCTTTTTACAAAAGTCACTTAAAAGTACCTCATGATTTCCCCCAGTCACAAATCAGTTACTTTTGGTCGGAAACCGCAGAAATATTACAATACATATTTATACAGTCAGAGTTTGCCTTGGTTGCGGAAATTGGTAATTTGTCACATGAAGTAAATGAAATTAACCTAACACAATTTCCTAACTTTGTCCGGCTTTGTGGTTTACGTAGATATCTACCTGCTAGGAGCTACACATAACTCTGCTTTATCCTGAGTTTCCCTAATCTTAATCGCTTAGACTGTGTTCCACTGCAAAAAAAGTAGCACAAAACCTAAAACACTACCCTGGTGTAGGAATGCAACTGTTGACACTTGAAACTTTGAAACGAGGCTACTCGGCGTCCTCCCAATAACAAAGCTTTATGCTGTATGAAACCCGTGTAAAATGTAAACTATCCTGGTTCGCATCTGGAATCTGGAACAGCCCTCCACCTCCACTCGCCAAAGCCCAGAGCCGAGAGCCATCGTAACAAAACCCATACACTGGATATTTATTAATAGATTTGACTGGACTGGAACATGGAATTAGGCTTGATTCGGATGATATTCAATGTTCTCATGTTCGTATTAGTTAAGTGAGAAGGGAAGTGCTCAATCGACGCTTAGCCTCATATGCATGCATAGTTTATACGGTGTATGTGATATTAGACATGACATGAAACATGGCCATGGTCAATGAGTGATGAAGATTTGACAAAGGCAAATAAATAGTAGGTACAAAATTTTCTATACCATATACGCCTGATTAGTTAAACTAAACTTATTTGGTTCCTGGATGAAGAAATTCTGAAGCAAAATCAGTTGTTAATTTTTAGCTGAGTTAAATGCCGAATATTAAAATTAAAATTAGCTTTTTAAACTCGTTATTGATCTCTGTTACAAGTTTAGATATGTTCACGCATTTTAAATACAGGTAGCTTTCTGTTTTCCTTATCGACAGATGTGCCACTTACAGGGTGTATATTTAACGAGGACTTCCAGTGGCTTATGTGAGATTCTCTGACACGAGGTGACGGTTGCGGCGCGGCCCATGCTTGGAATACTAAGGCAGACTCAACCCAACCACAACCAATTCTTTGCCACTCTCCGCCGAACCCCGAAAACGGGTTCGGCGGAAACGCTACCCCGCCAAAACTAATCAAAGCACTTTGACAAAAAAGTGCTGGTTAGAATCAGAATCAGTTTAACCATAAACCTCGGGTTAAATAGTATGCTTTTCTTTTAATTTATTTCCTGAATACATTTTCCGAAAGGCCGCTTTCGAGCTGTTCTTGAATACATACTAACCCGAGGATTGAGCAGCAGTTCGTCCGATTTCCAACGAGTCCTCAAACGACCAAATCCGTTGGAAAGTAACGGTTGAGTAGCGTTTTAAAATGAGGTCTTAATAAAAATTGAACAGACTAACATTTCTGCCTGAAAATTTGCGGTTCTAACTGAAATCTGTTGATTAACGAAATGTCAACTTTTCAGCTTTTGAAGTTTTGCAATTCAGAGCTACAGAATGTTTAACACAGTGATCAAACGTAAGTAGAACTTGATCTGACTCATAGATTAAGAATTAGTGCTTATTATTAGGTACATTATTTTCAATATGCATCCGCTTACCTGGCCACATTACCTACAAAATACAATGAAGAAATATGCCTATTGACGCATACCTGAATTATTTTTGCCGGATGTTTGATGTTTATTGAGGTAGCATGTATATAAACAAAACACCTACCTAGTACTTATCTTTCCTTGAATTTGGGATTAGCCACCAACGACAATCAATCGTTCACGTTTTATCGTCTATGATTTATGATTTGATTTATGAACCAGGTTCAGGAATGCAGGCATGCTTTGGGTCCGAACTGGATGAATACTTTAGATACACAATGATTATGTATCAAATAACTGTCCGGTGTACAATAAAGTGTAAGTTTAAATCTGTGTTTCATGTATGTGGAAAGAATCAAAAATAATATTTCAGCAAAAATAAACGGCTTGTAATATTCGAAATACGAAAGAAATACAGATTTCACCAAAATAAATCTCTTAACCTAACCTGAATGGATAGAATTCGCCTTTTCTATTTCTTTTGACGAAATCGGTATTTCTTTTCAGGCAAAAATGTTTCCCCAAACTGAACCATACCTATATAATATTACGTGCATTATTAGCCCTACATAGATATAGAAAAAATGTCTAGTAACTAGTAACCCAGTTCTGTTCTAATTGTAAATTATAATGCTAAGCCTGAGCTGATTTTGCAGAACTGACAATAAACAGACCCGCAATTCAGTAAACCAGAATACCCATAAATCTATCCGCAACATAACCTCGACAAACAGAGGTTCCTTGTTCCTTGGAATTTCCTCCAAATCCATGTTTTAAGAAAAGAATGCCGACGGTTCACTAGAAAAGATCCATCCAAACTTAAAACTCTAATATGCGTTTGTGCTTCTAGAATGGAATCTCCTAACCGTTTCTATGTACTTAAGTAGCATGACGCGCCGCCGACATTTCAGCGAATTTGTAAAATAAAATCTAGAGACAGATTGACCGTAAAAGTTGTGTCAATTCTCACGTTTTACCGGTGTAACAGGTTTACTTACCACTTTGGATCGTTTCTCCAAAAATCCAGTCATTCGTATCGGCTCACCGGACATGAAATCTTCCGTTACAGACGGTACTTTCGAAATCCGGTGACCACCCGATCCACCACCTGATCCAGAACATGGTTCCGTCGATTTCCGCCGAGTAATTACTGGCTGGAACTCGGATTCTGCTTGATTTTCCATTTTCGGCCAGTGAAACAAGCACTAGTTCAATTTGGTTTAGTTATGATTCTCATTGAGCGAAACACTTGTGCACTTGAACCTTGTAACTTAAGTTTAAGATACATTTAACAACTTTACTACATACTTCTGTTCGGTACACAAATCTCACACTGACATAATTAAAATAATTTTCTAATCTGCTGCAGGGAAAACACTTATCCAAAAGCTACAACCTCACCTTTTGTTCTCTAATTAAGTGCGACCCAGCCCAATTGAACTTTATATTGCATTGTATTGCTATTTTCAATTTTGCCTGTGTTCCAAACTCACTTTTCCTCCTTTTTCTTTTGCTTGTGGTGTGGTTATTCGCGTTATTAGGGCTCAGACTTTCCTTTCATTATTATATTGGCTCCACGATATCGTATCGTATAAAATGAAATCAAATGACAGCTCACAGTCAATCACTTCCTATGCAACACATTTATAACGTTTGATCGTAGCCCAATTTCAGAATCCAACTAAACTACATTCATGCAATTTAGGGCTTTGGCTCGGCTTTGCTATGACGTCTCCGTAAGTCAGTCAAATAGCTATATTTATTCAAATATTCACGAGCACGAATAGAAGAGGTACGCTGAATGAGGCTGCGTGGCTTGACGTGTCTATATGAATAATTAAATTAACTATAATCAACTAGCTCCTGATTTATCCAAGAATGTGCCATTAAATATGGATGAAACGATACTCTTATTTTACCAAATGTATGTGCTTTGGCTGCAAACTGTAATGCACACAAATGCCACACGAATCTGTCGACAGCAGGTGCGGAACAGTTTCATTGGTAAAATGTATCTGTATCTGCATGTGTTTTGTGTTTTGTATTTGTGCATAGGTAATCCGAATGAGTACGCTATTGTTTAGAAGTCGCAAAGGGAAGATTGAGCCGCCTAGCTGCTGTTTTCATCGGTTTTCATCTTTTTTTTGGGAGATTCCGGCACTGATTTAGTGGGCGATCACACTATCGTATAGCTTTACAACGTAGCAATAGTAATTTACAATTAAAGGTTAAGGATAAAAAATGAATATGCGATCCAGGGATCACTCCTGAGATTTCATTACGGAACGATTCTGACGATTCTGTTTACGATTCTGTTTTCGTTTTATATTTCCACATTCAACAATTGAACGGATTGTGAGGATATGATTTCAATAGAGAGTCCAAGGACGTCAACCGGAACCACTCAACAACCGATGCTCTTTCATACACGCACAGTCACTGCATGGGATTTGGGATTCATTTACATTGTAATTGTACATCAACTGGTTTTATCGAGGTTTTAACTCTGTATACGATGTTTTAGGTTCAATAATGGCTCAAGTTCCGAATTTGAAGCACTGCACTGTGAGGTACCGGCTGTAAAATACAGCGCCAAGTAGAATAATTAATTTTATCTATAAGTTCATATTCAGTAATTAGTAGGATGGTTGAAGTTGGTCCAATTCATGATGTCGCGGCAAGAACCCGTTCAGGTGCTTCGTATATTTCTAATTGTGCTCAAGGAATTCTACATATTCCGTTCAAGTTGAGTATATATGTATGTATGTATGTTAAAGGAGTGAGGATAACTCAGCTGCTTGGGCCACAGGCGGGCCTATTGCAGACTGCTCCTGGGACAAACATTGTGAAGGTCGTGATTAATCGGTAGGCTACTATTAAGGACTCTGGGATGCAGTTGGTACAAGCACTTTAAATATGTAGGATCTCTGTGGACGTAGTTTATAATACGCAGAGGAGATAGGATAGGAAAAGAACAGGGTATATAGGTCAGTCCAAAATATATATATTCATTATTAGTTGCCTTGATTTAATCATAGATGTTGATGGAATTGAATTGTCACTAATTGCAAGTGTAGAGTTTGGAGCGAACAGGGAACTGAAGTTACGTGCTTTGGCTGTGGTCAATATTAAAAATCAAAATTTAAATTGTATATCTTTGCGCATGGTACAGAAGTAAGTATAGAGTATAGAGGTCAGAGAATATATGTGTTATAATTGAAATTTTAGGATTTTGATTTCCAAGTGAATGAAATCAATATTCACTTGTATTCAATGTACCTACATTACTGCAATGATGC
>JAQFYT010000098.1:0-37756 GCA_034694925.1 Ceratophysella denticulata
ATTTTATTTGCCGCCTCTTATATAAATAACAATAACAATAGCAATCGTCCGTTAGGCTGCCCTAATCTCCGACAAAAATCCGGGTCTAATATTCTGTATATGAATTGAACCATAAAACTTTGAAAAATTATTCAAACGCCGGCGGAGATAAATTATTACCCTTGTTTAAATAACGCCGGAAATTAAGTCAATTAAAGGTAAGATTTCCGTTCAAAACCCACCGACAAACATGAGAAGACTAAGCAGTCATAATCATAATACATTACATTATATTGTAAAACATATCGTGTACCTACAAGTTCCTCACCAAATAAAAATAGAGGATCAAGTACAAAGCTCTGCTGTTTGTACAGCTCTTTTTCATTTTCAATGGATACAAAAAATATTTATGCTACCGAGAATCTGGGCTATGCTTTTACACCGCTTCCTTTCCAATTCAATCTAATTCCTTCCGTCTTCCTCTTCTAAGCCGACACTTGTTGGACACGTTACAAGTTACAAGAGTGAATAAGAAGAAGAAAAAAAAACCAACTTGACTTCTTTGCCCTGTGTGAAGTTGTTAAAAAGCATGATTCCTATCATTAAAATGTAAAAGTGTATTAGTAAATATGTAGTTCAACTTTCAACTTGCTCGCTCGTCATCATCATCATAATTTACCAAATCCAGCCCAATTCGTCTCAATTCATTTATTACCTGCACCGTATACACATGCTGTTCCAGTGCCAGTGCCATACTTTATCCGAAATTTTAAACCAAGACATGTTTCCAGGTTTAAGTACTGCAGACACAACCTCGTTGATACATTCGGGTGTAAGGTACCATACCGAGGCTCGGAATTCAGAACTAATTTGACAGACAATGAACATCAGAAACGCACGCTAACCCGGTGCAACAGAAGCCAATAGGTAGACAATTAGTATCACTGCCGGATATTTTGCTAAGCATAAACGGGTTGAAGAACTAGAATTGAAGCTAAAAATGAACCGTATTTAGGTTTCTTTGATATTCATACACTTCTTTAAAAAATGCCTCAAAATAGTGAGCAAATATTCTTGAGTTGTCACGAAATACACCCGTAAAGCGCTAAAAAGAATTCTAATACCGTATAAAGAATTGCGCTTCCAAACGAGTATTACATGGGTTATGGGTTCTTCAGATAATAATATTATTAAGAGCACACCCACTCTAATAATTTATCATGAAGGCAGGAACCTGAGTCCAGTCAGCCAGACCTTTTGTAGTCGGCCGTACCCACAGGTAACCTATGATTAGTGTGAAAAGAGTTTACGAATTTATCAATGGAGAAAATCAGAAATTCCTGCCCCAAACACAAATACAAAACTGTAGTAAACGAAAAGCGTGTGAACTGATGAACTTATTCCCCTTCAGGCTTTTACCGCATGGGAATAAATATCTACACACGTATGCAGAAAATGATTTAGTGTTATAGCATAATTAACACATGTTCATGGCAATTCAACATTGCGGTGGATATAAGACCTTTATGCCTGCTGTGTGTAGCGAATCAGAGTATTATTTTGGCATGTGAAACAAAACGAGGAGCTAAATAATAAAATTAGCAACCACCCCCTAAAAATAGAAAAGTGAAAGAAGACCGGAGTGACGAGCCACCCTAACCTTTCATACCTTCTCGTCTCATTCCCATTTTGAGGCACTTCTTGAGCCGACAGAACTGACATTGATTCCGATGATGTTGGTCAATTGGACAGTTACGATTTCCTCGACAGGAGTAGGACAGGTTTCTTCGGACGCTTCTTTTGAAAAAACTTTTACAACCTGTGGAGAAAAAAAAGAACCAATTACATCAATTAGTGCATAAATTCCGTTTATTAGTTTCTAAAAAGAGAAGTAAGACATAAAAATAGGCATTTGGATGAGAATACCTCACACGAAAGTTTTTGGGCGCACAAAAAAAATATGCCTTGGTTTGACAATTGAAGCAATGCTCAGCCACCACCCTCCTCCGGTGAGGAGTACCAAAAAGAGATGAAGTTTAAAAAATTCCTCATGAGCATAATAATGCTCCGTTTATTAGGGTTGAGACGAGGCTAATAGACAGTAGAGTCCTATTCGAAAATAAGACGACCCACCACGTCAAAAGGCACAAAAAAAGAAGTCAAGTGGAGTCAATGGAACTCGTACAGGTATCTCTCATCTGGTGCGGGTATATGCATATCCAATTCCTGCCTGACAGAGGACGGACGGATGGGGTACAGAACATAAAATAATAGATAATAGTAAAAAATGTAATCATCATGTGAAATTGTACTCATTTTTATTTCATTTTCATGTTTGCTCCGCCAAAAAGCCTTCTTGGGCTGCTTCAGCTGAGAAACACTACAGCTATAAGCTCAACAAAAAAGAAAATATTGTATAATAGAAAGGGTCATTACTCCAAGCAAATAGTAAAAGAAAAGTTCCAAAAGTTCATGTACAAAATAAATATGCAACAATACACACTCGACAGGCTACTTCATTTCATGCTCAGGATCATCATGATACATATTTGCATCTTCTAACACTACTGTACGTACACTGGGGTGATATTGAGCGTCAAAAGTCAAGTCATTCTCACAAGTATAGAGTTCTCAAGTTTCCCATAAGGATAGAGATGCTCCGTCTTAACATTAACACCATACATTAATTCCAACTTCCGGTTTTCAGTAATGGTAATAAAATACGCAGGTTTTTGAGGAAATCTCATATTTTGAGACGAGGTGCCTGCTTATTACGAATAATTAATAATTATTATCACTAAAAAGTACGCAAGAAACAATAAACCATTCTTACACACAGTAGTGATATTCCCTCCGGCTAATTGTCTTGTGGGTGATACTGCTGACTACTGACTTGAGAGACCGGTGACCTTTCCTCCCGCAGCACATGCCTTAACTAAGGCACAATGTATGGGCTCAGCGTCTCCGTTGCACTTAGCAGGGTTACGGCTTACGGCAGTGTTAATTAATTTGTGGGAAAACATGAACCGGTACGAGGTGTGAAGTACTGCGCTGGCTAGCCTTATTCATACGCCCGTAATGACAACACCCGCGTACGGAACGCATTTGGGCAATTCTTGTGGTAAAAACTTCAAGTCAAATCATAAATCCCTTCTTCATTTCAACAATATTTTCCTTAAATTCTCCCCAGAATTAGTCAGCAGGTAAGATTTATGACCTGGGCTTCGTCATTAGTGCATCTGCATGGGGATAAATGATTTTTCGCATGTAGGTAGCTTTTGTGCTCCGTTCATTTTTTCGCACAGAGAAAAAAACTTAATGTGGCTCCATGTGGGTGGCAGAGACGGAAAAGGCTCTCTTCATGGGATTTTAATAACAACAGGTGAAAACATGCTGGGTTGGAAGAATAGACAGTAAAAATTGAAATGACTATTTGTCACCTCAGTCAACAAGAGATCAGTTTAGAATCCCATTAGTTCGGTCGTAAAGGACGGAAAAGAGGGAAACTCTTTAAATAAATAAACAAAACGGACTCAGTCACTGAATCCTTCCTCGTCATCATCATCCATCATCTTTCTTCCGAACAAAGGGTCGTCGTTGGTCATATCATAATTTGTATTTCGATTTTCTCAGTTAAGTATGGCGCTTACGGCACTAAACCTAAGATTATCAGGAAGGCTTGGCTAACCCCAGGCCCATGCCAGGGTCCGACTAAAGTCAAGTTACTTTGATGCAACCGGTGTGACTGTTAGAGAGCGAATATATCACATCTTTTTCGTTTGTCAATTTCACGCCTAGTCTCGAACTGCTGGGTACTTCATTGTGTTAAGAAATGACTGTTTGGCTTCTAGAGGTCAATATTTCTTCAGTGTACATTTCTCCGAGCCAAAGAACTCAATCTAAATATTTTGACTCCTCCAGGTGAGATTTGTCAAAAGGCAGTAAGCGAAAAATTAAGAACGGTGGATTTTTAGTTGTAAAGCGATATTTGTACTTGCTCTCTCGTATGGACGATTGAATCGGGAGACAGGTTGGTTTCTGAATGCTCATATTATGCTGCTAAATATTATATGTAGGCATGTATTATGAAGAAGCCGCTAACCCTGTCGTAGTGGTAGAATGTAGTATTTGTCTACTATGTTACAATGCACATTCAAAGCACTTGCTCATTGTCGTCAGCTTCCCATCATCAGACGAAAAATGGGCATTCATCATGTCATGCCATGTGCCATGCCATGTCCTCTCGTCCCGCTCGGATGCACCCAAAAGCCAAGTCAAAGGAACCCAGAGGTTACAACAATAGGGAAAAGGTGAAGCGAGAAATATTTTTTCATAAAGAAAAATTAACATTGAAGATCTCCAAACAAAATGATATCTATGTATGTTTGGAAACAAAGGGCAAAAAAAAAGTGTCATCGGAGAAGACGCGTTGAAGTTGGTGCAGAAGATGAGGATTTCACGGCACTTTTTCTTTCCTTTTCATGCCACTTTGAGTCAAAACAAACCGGACTGAGAGAACTCAACATCATACTAACTAACGTAGTGGCTTCTTACAAAGAGGGTTTGTCAAAGAAAACTTTTAAGATTAGTCAACCTTTGCACACTTCTTTTCCATGAGACTTATCGCTACTCTTTCTTCTTATTAAATATCACGGGAAACGAACGGTGGAATGGAAATCCTTTCAAATTAGTAAAAAGGCACGACGTCGATACGATTCGTTGCCTGCTCATTCTTATCCTTCTGACCAGAATGTACCGCTACATCAATAGAAGATGTCAGAGACAGTTGGAGAGTTCACCTCTTATTCATAATAATTCTATGCAATGCACAGATACAAACACTCTGCATATTACTATGCTTCTTCTAAAACCACCGCGAATTCCTAAAGACTTTCAAAAGAAAGTTTACTCGAAATCAGGGTTGTATTTTATCAGCTATTGTATTCCTCGGTTTAATTGACAATTTTGTCGACCAAACCCAATCAGAATTATAAAGTATTTGTCTTTTGATTTTTTTTTATTTCGGTTATACTTTATGTTGTAAAAAGCTTTTATGAACTTCAGCAAATGAATGTCGCTACTGAGTATGAACTTCGTACAATCATACAACCCTGTTCAAATAACCAATACGTCATGCGTACCAATAATACCAAATTATTGCCTCTGCTGCTAGAATTTGTCCCTTTCAATCCAAAGCGGCGGCGTATCATACAGCATACAACAAACGAATTGTGAAGAATATTGACCCCAAATTTCTAGTGGCTAATATGAGGCATATGATACTACTCACGTACGGCGAGTGACGGACTGCTGATTTCAGGCAGAGATATTAGTATAATTACATTAATATTCTGAGTAATCACAAAACTGGTAATGTCTATAGACCCATTGCCAATTGCCATAGCAGAGCAGCAAAGAGAATATAATTTGTCAAAGTCAATATTGAATTAAACCTTCCATTTAATGAGTCCTTTGCCATAATAATATTTGCATAGATGCGGTAAGCTTTGTGTCATGAAACATGTACGTTTGTAAACTCCCATGTACTACTACCACAACTCCAAATATTAGGATACGAAAATCAAGTCATCTCTGTAATTACAGGCCCAATATCAAAATATCAAAGCCAAAAGGAAAGAAGGGAAAAAGAAAAACGCCAATTTCTCTCGGGAAATGATGGACGTGAACTATTAAGTGTATTATGTATAGTAATGGGAGTAGAAGTCGAAGATGAAAAAAAAATCATGATAAATCCAACAATCCAATACATCATTCGTACATTAGATTAAGGTTTCTTCCTAGTCCAATTGTTGAGCTCGAAATACATGTATTTACTGGATGCAGAGTGCAGGCAGAGATGAGAAAAGGAAGATGAGATGAGAGCTCGGCAGACAGTGCGGCCAAACCAAAAGCCACAATGGAGCTAGCCAAAGCCACAAGACACGTTTATTATTTTACTGTAGTTGGTGGAGTATAGAGATGGATGAGGGAGGACGATTGATTCCGGTGGTGGGAAAGTGATTGCATTGTCAAGACTGGGATGCAGAGGAACGAAGAAGATGAAGATAGACATTGGACCATTTTCCACCAAAAAGTATGGAGACGAGTCAAGGAAAGAATAAAGCATTTTTTCTGAACTTAAAGACTCGACGAGACCTTCACCGAAGGAAGAGTCAAGTCATCACGGATTAACCGTAGAAATATTGGATTCAGATCAGGGTTGCAAGTTGTAAATCAATGACAGATAAAATTTATCTAGGAAATTATATCAGATTCCACGAGGAATAGGTTACCTAATTTGTTAATATTCAAAATATAGAAATTTCAGGCTATGCAAACATTTTCTTTAGTAGTACGTGTGCCATTGTAAAATTAGATTGACCTGCACAGTGCGCAGTCTGCCTATGTTGAACTTTCTATACATAATGTAGGAAACCCCTACGTACTTGTTTGTGTAATTTTTAGGCTTTTACTCGGGCTTGGCTTAAATCCAGGTTTTGAAGAAACATTTCATTAGGGGATACGAAAAAATTCTGGACTTTGGGTTTTTCATAGGATTCTGAATGCTAATAAGCCAATTTGTATATTGCTTGCTTGATCTATGCAGAATTCTTACAGGTGAGAAATGAAATGAGTAATGCAAATGCACAACCCTGACCAAACTTTGTTGGCCTTTTGCTACGCTTGTGTATTACCTGACAAAAAGGGTTGTGTGATCTTTGGATTTTTTCCTTATAGTGTTTTGTCCCAATCCTTTATGAGGAGGAAAATAGGCGAGATATTCAGAATGCATGGAGCAGGTATTGTATCTTCCCATCCTTCTCTCCTGATCTCTAGGCCGATGTAATATTTGTATGTATAAATAATAATGGTGTGTGCATGCAGTCCTCGAGGCACGTCGTGCATGTCTTTGAGGACCCTCAGGGGAGTCCGCGTTCTTGATTGCACATATCTCACTAACCACAACATCACCTCACATAATTTTTTACAACACGAAACTAAAGATTTTTTTTATTACGGCCGATGCGAATGCAATAAAATAACATATTCACTCCTCCTCATCTTTCTCGGTTTATGCAGATTTCTCATGCATGTCGACTCTCGACTTCTCAGGACGTGAATTCTGAGGTTTTTACCAACTCAAGTGTTATAATAAAATAAAGAAATCATTCCCTCATACAGATTTTTTGCACGTGGCTTTTGGTTTTAGGAATAAAACGGTTCGTTAGGAAAGGTAATATTTATTCTTCACATGAAATAATTAGCTCCGTTTGTCAAATGGATTGGGAAGCTCTTCAGTCCCGTCCTAATTCCATGATCTTTTGTCCTATACCTAATGTTTGACTTTTTATTTCGTTGTCACAATAGCTAAGACGTCCACGGAATGCTCAAGTACAAGCAGAACTTCTTGTAAACGTGAGATAAGAGAAGCTAAGCTTCCTCTTAACTTTTAAAAGATAATCACTTTTGCTGCCATTTCATTATCAGACAACAAAAAAGTGTAACGAGATAAACCGAGCAAGAGTCAGAGGGGATTGTGTTCTGTAATTTCACATAACATGTTATGTAATGCAATGTTTGGTACTTGGACCCATTTGGCGTCTTCCTACGTAAACACTGAGGAATTTCCCTAATTAGGCATGGCAAGGGAAGGAGCTTAAATACTTAGCCATTACTTAGCATGATGACCAGGGATTTAGTTTTTATTACTTCAGTGGCCCGCAGATATTTTGTGGCTGAGCGAGCAGTGACTGAGCAGTGAGATAAGAGCTTTTTTGCGCGCAAAAGTATTTTGTATATCAAATTGCTTACCTTCACATGTGAATTGTCCGTAGTGCTTCCCACTTGATTTGTCTCCACAAACAACACACTCGATGTTCTCCGCTTTGATGGTGGCTGAGTTGGGAGAGGCGGCGGAGGATGCTGAGGAATTGGGTTGCGGAGCCTGCGTTCCTGAACCGAGCGGGAGCCCGTTCGACCCTCCATTCATATGTGAGTCGTGATGGTGGTCAACGGGACTGGTGGGGGTGAGGGAGCCGAGCCCGGCGAGTCCGCCAGACCCAGGCCCATTTGGGCCCATGGAATGGTCCCGCCAACCCCCGGAACCCGGCGGGGCCACTAGCGCCATGACATCTGGCGGAAGGTGGACCCCGGAATTGGACAACCCGTTTCCTGCCGGGACGAGCAGTTTGTCGCTGTGATTTCGACTGGTGGCGTAGTTGCCGGAGCTCGAGTAGCTCAGCCCCTGGTTGTGGGGATGGTGGGGGTGGTGGTGGAGGTGGTGGGAGTTTACCCCGCTATTGGCGGACCACGAGGCGGGGATGGAGCCCAAAATCTCGGCTTTGATGGGAATGGGCGTTTTGACGGAGTTCCCCTTCTGACCCAGAGTGAAGGTGGGACCGGTCCCGTCGGCGGGCGGGGTGAGGGGTGAACTGTGGTTATTGTTCAGCTCCTCCTTGACGCTGTGGTCCGGGTGCGTGGCCGGCCACGAGGACTGCGTCCCGGGCCTACTCTTCCAGAATAGGCCCGCCGGAGGCTCAATCTCACAGTTGACTATTTTGACTCCTTTACGGGAAACCTTGGAAGAAGTGAGTATCTCAATTTTAACGCTGGAATAAACTCACCCGGCGTCTCCAGAAATAATTGCGTTCCTTTCGCCGCGTGAGCTATTATGCTTTTTGGAAGTCAAGTGTTGTTTTGTTACGGTGGTGAACGGATCAGAGAAGTCAGATTGAACTATTCTTCTGTTGTTGTCTCAAATAATTAGTCATATATCAATAAAGTCACAACAACATAAGTTTTACGATGAGTTGATAGGATAATTTGCAAATTCTCATCTAATGGGGAACGAAGATGAGTGTTTTAGATTTCCTTACGTTTGTTTCTGCTTGATTCCACAGTGCAATATACTGGCACGTCTCAAATTGATCTATTTATATTAATTGTGACATTTATTAACGCCTATTCATCAATTCCGCCGTCGAGACTTTGTTTTCGTTTTGACGGGTGTGAGATCTAGGCCCAGCTTACAATGCACATGAATAATGTTAACGAAGCAATAAATATGCGTATTCGAGCGTCACCCAGCCGGAAAGAGTTGAAGACGATTAGACAGAATTGTTTCGTAATATCAGAGACACTGGGATCTTCTCAAGACAATTATTGAGCAATAGCGTCCTGGTGATTAATGAGTCTTAATTTCTTCACTCACAACTTGGTGTGAAAACAATTAGAGTGTCTTATATGAGTCAGATATCCTGGCTTTCAACAACAATAGTGCACAATGGGGCGATATGATAAACTTGAAGGGAATGCAACGTAGTGGAAAAGGATGCCGTGGAAATATTCAAATTGGAGAACAAACGAGGGCAGTTCAATAAGTTTTTGGTTTGGTGAAAGCAGCAGCGTGGAATAAAAAACTGCGGAATTTTCCTTGTTTGAATCTGACCAGAAGTCTGAAGAACAATTTGCGGAGGTCAGGAGCAGTAACAGGTCTGACCCGTTGACACTCCCACTTTCCTCTGCCACCCCGTGACCCCAGAAGGCTAAGTCAAGTTCAGGTCTATCAGGCTGACTGCATTGGTAAAGAAAGGTCAGAGGGCATTGAGCTTGATTAGGACTTGGTTTTTTGTATTGGGGTAATCTGAGGCGTCTATGGGCCTGAGTGCGGGAGGAGTGCTGAGGCGTACTTTCAGGGGTAACTACAGCTCACGACTGTCCGACCTCAGAGGTTCCACGGTTACGACTTGTCTAGCTGCTCGAGATCGAGCCCCGGAGGCCAAACCTCATGACAAGCGAGTCAAGGTACAAAGAGGGGAAAAAGGGGGTGACGAAGAGCAGGAAAAAGAAGTGGAGGATGCAGGGAGTTCAGGAGGCTGGCGAGCTGGGACGGAGGGCATAGGGAATTTGCGTGGAAGACCCCAAAAAAGTTTGGGGCCGAAGTGGCTCTGCCGCTGAAGGGGGCTCGACTTCTGATGAGAAGAAGGTTGAACCTCTGCGCAGCCCTCTGGCTTTGACTGGGGCGCCCAGATCTACCTTGCTGCAGAGGTTTTGATGGGGCCAACCCCAGTTGTCTTCTGGTTGGTTCAAACGACCAAGTCCAAGCCTACCCAGCAGCCCACTTCCAACGAGCCCTCTCACACGCCGCGATTACCAACTTTCCACACAAAAAAAAAGACGCCCGGTGCTTCTTCAAACGACAAGCGGAGCTTGACAAGAAGGTTCCTGCTACTCACTGCTCTCTCGCGCTCCCTGTGCGAAATTGTAATTAATTAATGATAAGATAATACGTTTCATAACCCTCTTCACTTCAGCATCCATGACATGTCATCAGCTCATGCAGCAAGATCAAAATTCGAAAGCTCACATTCAATCTTCACTTGATTCCAGTCGTTTGATCATGAATTGCGACAGGTCGAATCAAATCACGTAAGCTCTTTTTTGCACGGCTCGCAAGGATAAACGATTGGAATAATTACCATATGCATCTCTATTGAACAACGTTGGGATTCATTGATCGTTTCATTCCAACGGTGTTCAAGTCCAAGGATGTTCTCTTTTCAGAAAAACAGAGGTCGATTTGTTCAAAATATTGCTTGTAATTGTAATAGATGCCACTCCTGCATGAAAGGATTCATTGATGAAGTAAATGCGGAAATGATACTTGGAGTGCTTAGGCATATGAAACATAATCATAGCCAGAAGCTTATTTCATCAAAGAGAATGTATGTATCAACTATCCTGAAGGACTGGAATAGGGCTTTGGAAGTATGATTAAATGTAGGCCCAGAGTTGACGTCATATAGTTTTTGTGGTGGAGATCCCATGGGCTCAGAAAATATGTGATGTGAGTGCCTGATCTCTTGACACGCTCCAGAGATTGATCTTGATCTGGCAGAGGTGGTCACCCGGGTTCATTGGGTGTCATGAAGCCAATGGCAGGAGTGTGAGGGTGGAGCAGCCCGAGTTCGGAGTTTTCTGGCATTTCCCCTCTCGACTCGGCCTCATGTCAGAAGCCCCCGAACCAGCCTCTGCGTCGGCGTTTTCCCTGCCACCGCTGCTTCAACTCCCGTCCCGACCTCCGTCCCCGCCTCGCCTCAGCCAGCTCCCACGGCCAGACGTCTCACATCCTTCCGCATGAACGTAGCCTACCCGGGTCTCTCTCCATGTGTCTCCCATCTATCAAGTGTCCGCATTCCTTCCGCTCCACCAACCCAGCCATGTCTTCCCAACAACGACGGGAACAAGAAATTCTAAAGATTCAAACATATGCTCATACGCTATCGACCAAAGATATCCAGCATCATTTCTATGCCCTAATAGAGTTCTCAAACTCATTCCAGGCTTCTTTAGCTAACTTCTGTAATGAGTGTTTGAAGGACTAAAAGTTCATCGTGATAAGGATAATGATAAGAAATTCTTTGCTACTTCTTCTGTGTACTACATTATTATATTCATATGCCTACAAAACGCTTCACTACTCACTGATTTGAATGCTGGGAATTAAACGTCGAGGATTGCAGTTTTTTAGAGATGAAAAAATAACTCCTGTGTATCTGAGATGTGAAGTAGTGGCGACCTATAATTAGGCTTGTTTCCTTATCTCCACCCAGTCGTACAATATCCTTATAACGAGAAGCCATAAGTTTTATTAGTTAATATAAGTACTATATATGTGAAAAATTATTTCTTAGGCATTCTACAACGTATAGACATACAACATTCCGTTTTCCTTGCATATAGAACTCGCTAACTAACTCGGTGTAGCCATACCTAAGCGAAGCAATAAGCTTTTAAACTGCTCGCGCATACAAACTAGGCAGGGGTATGCAGAAGAAGAGATGATGCTTTTCTTTCCATCTACTTAACCCTTTGACCTTTCTCCTTCTCTCGCTCTGTTTCTTTCGACATAACAAATACCCCCACTCGATATGTTATGTTCACTTTAGATTATGATAAATGGATGAGGGCGATGATGAATTTATTTCTACACAATTCTCTGCACTACCTCAGCAGAAACTGGGATTTGAAACAGTTTCTCTGTATTTATTTCAACTCTTTCATCCCTCATATTTGGTAAATAGGAATTTTGTTAGAAAATATACCGGATAGAACTTAAAAGATTAAATTGTTCGTATGATGATGGTTGTGTCCTGGTAATACGTTCATTTCATAGTACTCTTCACTAACTAACTGTAGCAGAATGAATTTCTACGCTGCTTGACCTTCCTTTCGCTCTAAGCTTTCATGAATTTCACACGTTCCTCGTGAATGTCCCACAAGTTGAGGTCTATACTCCTATATGTAATAAATTATACTGTTCCTATTCTCCAAATGCAAATTTTCCACTAGGAAACTGTTTTATTGAATTTTGATTTTTTCACTCCGGAGAAGGGTTAGCGTTGTACAAATAATAGAATTAGTTTTTACATAGAGCACGCTTCTTGTCGTGGTGGTGCAGGAGTGCAGGATCGGACAAAGGCATAGGGTGTAGCAGATGTAAGTAATGATTCCTCATTAATAAACCGAGCAGAAGTAGTCATTGTCACGGGGAGAGTGAAAAGCTATTTTAATTTTAATAACATGACCGGAACGGAGACCACAAGTGATTTTCTCATATATTCCCTCTTTTGTTGAAACAATATTGCAATGGAACCCCGGGCACTCATTGTTACAGTCCGGTCTGTAACAATAACAGTTTTGCATAAGGCATTTATCTCTGTGCTCGTGCTCTGATTCCTGGCTTGGCATGGCCGGTATACAGGACTGAACTCGAGCAGCGATTACAAGGAATGAGTTAAAAAGAAACAATGGTTGAATAGAATTAGAATTAGTTTTGATTATAAATTACTGGCAGAGTGTGTCAGTGGACTGGAAGGCAATAAGTTATAATGGCTCTGACTCTTCTATAGTACACAGCTCAGTGCGATCCGAAATCCGAATTGTTTGTGAACCGAGTTCTCTCCCCCATCCATCCCCCAGTCAGTCCAGTGCAAATACAGGCTCCTTTCTCCGCTTTGCTCTGACTAGTAGACTATGCATATTCCCTATTATGAGAACGCGGCTGGGGACACAGAGACAAAGAGTCAATTTTGTCAAAAATCTCTCTTGATCGATTTGAATAGGGAGAATGTTAGGAAAGTATATATGCAATGTGTGCAACCGGGGAACCACTTGCGGTAGTACACAAAACAAAGCTAATCTGCCTTGCACCCAAACAAGGTTTGGCCCCGGACAGGAAAAATAGACTCGTTTTCGATGTAGGGTTGATTGATGATTGATCGAGTGCTTATTGAAATTAGCTGTCTCGATTTTTCTAGCTGGCTTCAAAAAACAGTAGCAACAGCAACGACGACATGCTATGCACAATTACCTATTATTTGCAGTCACAGGCTTAAATTATTAAACACTAACACTACAGATATAGTTAATACAATACGTTCCTAACCAACTAGGGATGCATCGATCACACAAAATTAGGAATATTGATAGTCGTTGGTACTCCCGATTCAGCGTCCACATTCTTACGGTTACAGTTTGATTATTCTTCCTTCAGCGAACAGAATTTTTCTGGGAGATACCTTATTTACGAAAAATTCCATTTGCGAGATATTCATTGCTAATCCTGTGACGGTTTAGAATATACTTAATGTTTTTTCCTGAAATGTGCACAGTTTCTTAAACTTACGCAAAAATAAATTTTCAGATTTAGGAGAAAAACCACAGGAGACGCATAACAGCCAAGTAAGTAGTATTTGTTCAGTTCCTTTATCAAAAACCTGAGCATACTCCATCTGCCTGAGTGCAAAATGGGTGTTGCTGGTGTTTTTCCCCAAGCTCCCCGAATTCGGTGTTCCAGTTGATCTCCACTCATCATTCATCTTGTAGCAGGAGTATTCCTAGCGGGGTGATCCATTATCTGGTAGAATATTCGGATCCGAAGTGAGAATGAGGGCCGTGGGCGGACTTGGCTGTTCATAACAATAAGTGAACATGGTCACAGTCTGTGTTTGGATGCATGTATATGATTTTTCTCAGGCCGTATTTACATGTTATTATTAAACTTTGGTATAAACTAATACATACTCGTTTCCCTTTTCACTTCCTCCCAACAATAGATCACGGGTTGGTATTGTGTTGATTATGACGGAGGAGATTGTCATGTCACAGTTGACAATAATGTGCGGTGGTGGTGGTTCCTGCTCGATGGGAGCAGCGGAGCCCAACAATCAGACCACCAGATCTTCATTCCCTCTATTTCCGTCTCTACCATGCGTGTGCCATGGGGAGCACAAAAGAACTGAATTGGCTCCTGGCAGCTAGAAACCGGACGAGCTACAAGTTACTCTACTTCACCTAAATCTATTCCAAGTATTCTGTATTCAGTGAATTTCCGAATACCAGTGATCAATTTTACCAGAACAATAATACCTTATTTTCCTGCCGAATAGCCTGTGGTCGGAGATAGAAGAATGCAACTCTTAAGCAGGTTGCTTATCAACGGATAATGTTTCTGAGATGATTAATAAATATGTTTTTTTTAAGGTTTTGTATATCCGGACAAAATATGTAGTAACCAAAACGGATTTCCCGATAATGCCCTTCTGGGTACAAGCATGTGTGCATTACACTCCAGTTCTCGGTTTGCTCTGATTTGATTCATCCCCCGCCGCTAACATCCGCTGTTCTTCTTTTACTCATACTTATTACCCTTTTTATGATAATTCTTCACACCATGTCTTTTGCAGAGTCCTGATAATGCCAGAGTGGAATTATATGTTCAAGCTCAATTGTATTCAATAATAGAAATATGTTATAAAGTTCTAAGAAGTTGATTGAATGTTGATGCTCATATTCAAGATAATTTTCTGTTCTGCTCCTTCTTGGAAACATGAAAATAACTGAAGTGGAAAATAATTTAATCATAATCATAAGGTAAAACCTTTTGGCAGATAGATGTTTGTAAACACGATAAATATTTCAGACTTTAACAAGTCAGCGTTTTCCGTTTTCCATAAAGCTCGCGTGGTACACATTTAAAAATCAAGTAGAGATGAGACAACGGTCTTTGCAATGCGTTACTTACAATCCACATCCACCCTCACCCTCAAATTTCAAAGCCTTGTCCCGTATGCTCTATATATGTACCGAAATATTAGCATATAAATGTCAAATAAAAACTATATTGGAGAGGTCCTTTACTAGAAGAATCATACCATAACAGCTTGGTTTACTACAAATGCAATTCTAGGGTTGTAAGTAATCCTGATGTTGTCTTGAAAACGTCTAATTCGTTAAATTATTTTGTGTTTACATGAAAATTATGTATTTATGAAAAATATGTTTCACATTTTTTTGTCGATAAGTTATTTGCTTACATAGAACTGATCAAACACGTAATCGGATTAGATCTTATGTTTTCTGCAACCCTGATTTCGAGCTCGATGACGCGCACCACCCAAACCAGACTATTAAATATGGTGTTCCAGTCTCGAAATAAAATATGCATAGGAATATTTCCTGAGCTTTCCTCGACTCGACTCTTCATCTTCGCTCGCAAGCAATAAAGTTTTTCACCCTATCCTTTGAATTTAACCATTTGAAAACACCTCCGAGGCATTTGCGCGAGTTTAGGTATTATTAGTATGATTATCATTATGTTCCCATACAGAACTGGTCCTCATAAAACAGCGCTATACGGAGAAAAATGTTTATGCAAACGTAACAATAGGGCATTAATCATTTAAGAGGATATGGCCAGGCCAGACTGAGGGGGAAGAAGAGCTAGGAAACCTTAATGTTACCTTTTCCAAAGTGCAGATTTTTTACTCGTCTCTCCATTCTTCAATGTGAAATGAAGTGTAGTAGATTATACGTTTTGGAATTCCATCCCCCAAAAAAATGATAACGGAGAATAATGAAGTTAAGGGTACGGATTACGGATTCATTTCTCATCTAACAGAGACGAGTCGACGATGCGATATGGGCTGACTCGAGTTTAAAAGCACCGTAATGACAATGTTTCCCAAGATTTGTCATATTGTGGCTTGAATCTCAAAAATACAATGACGGTCACTACTGGCTCTATGTCGTTGAAATTGAGACGATGTCTGGTATGTCCTGACTGTGTACCACTTTTTTCAATGACCATTGCGGAAGGATTTTATTGGATCGATTTTTGAGAAATTTCACAAAAAAACTGCCAGCTTGACTTGGGGCCGGAATGTACGATGCATGACATAGATGCAGTAACACAATTTTTAGATGAAAAGTAGTGTACATGGAGTTAAGAAGCGCACGCCAGCAAACAAAATATTGTCGGTACCCGAATGGAAGCACTATTAAACTTGAGTCTTACACATGACCGATGACATGAAAGCCGCAGAATATGATGTTTGCGCATTTTCCAAAAAACATTTAGCTTCAAAACATAGTGTTCTGCGCTGAAATTACTTTAATATTACTGCGTCTATCGATTGTCCTTCGTTTTGCATTTCGGCAGTTTAAAATAATATGCGTTTCGTAACATTTTCATGCGAAACTTGCTGCGAGTTTTAAGGCTTTCGTAATGAAAACTGGGACAGAGCGCACAGGTCATCATTGGACCCTTTTTTTAAATAATTAAACTTGCCCAAACAGAAATTAACGAAAATTAGCTCTCGCGCTTGTGAGAGCGAGTCCATCTAATTTATCCAACCAAGCAAATTACTCATCTTCCGCTCCGCTAACCTTGCTGGACAATTATTCCATTCGTAAGAAGTATTCCAAATCGGAATGGATCAAAAATGGTCAAAACCGGTAGAAAAGTACCGACTTAACAAACCCAAATTACACTCTGTTATTGGGATTCCACAAATGAAATGCACCTTACACAATACCCAATGAAGTTTGCGCTGGCCTTGCTGACCCTGCCGCCATTGTGCTTCTTTCTTAAAGAACAAATGCTATGACTACACACGACTCCGCGGCGGTCTAGAATAATGGCAGAATGACGAGAGAACACTGGAGTTTAACCTCTCGAGTTAATTAGTTTGCATAGTTTGAGCCCAATGGGTCTCTCCGCAGCCTCAAACCCGGACCACTTGCCTAATTAATCATTGCTATCTCACTCACTCACTCACATACCTCCAATCTTCCCATCTCCTTGCCTCACTGTATCAGTTTCCTTTGAACCCGCGTCCCTGTTTTTTTTCTTCAACGTCCATCTCCCGATACGCCGTTCTGCTTCTCTTTGAAGAATCAAGCTCATCATCATCATGAGCCCATGACTGGGATCAGTATTAATCATGAGAGACGGATCATCATCCACGGCGAAACCCAAAGCACGGGATCAGAAGAGTTTTCGGCTTTTCGGTAACACATACAAAAAAGAAACTTCGGAACGCACACGCAGCTTCTTTTCTTTATTCCATAAACAAAATTTTCAATTCACTTTTTTATGTCCGTTCCTTTAGCGTACAAGAGGTTTGTTTGTGGGTTTTACAATAAATAGAAACAGTGGAGGATGAAAAGGATTCACGTTCGCGACAAAGCCAAAAGGCAGATTTTTTCGTGGTTCTTTTGAAAAGCTTGAGCCTGACAAAAGAAAATCCCAATTAATGAGTAAAAAACGAAGCCCGGATTATTTAAGCCCCCCAAACCTTTTCCTGTGTCGTCATTCGTCGTCTTCTTCTTCTTCTGTAAATAAAATAATGACCGGGGCAAGAATTTGTCATATTTTTCCAAATTGTTTGCTCAGGATTTTTAATTTTTATGATGAAAGGCGAGGGTTTGGCAGAAGGCAGTCGACTGTCATTTATTCCATTTATTTCATTCTCTTTCCTTTGTCGACTTTTTTCCAACCAATTCCACAAAATTAGCCTGACAACTCCTGTGTGCCTCTTTCCCCTGCTCTCCTGATTCTGACGCTCAGGCTTTATTAGTACTTGAGCTGTAGTTCCACTCAGACTTAGCTTTATACTTTATATCCCCTGATGACGCTCCCTTTGACATTTTTATTTGCCCGCATTCCGACTTAATTCTATTTAGTATTACCCAACTTTTTTTGTCCCAAGTCCTAATCCCATCCTATGCTCTGCACAGCTTCTGCCTAATTAGGAAACTTCCAAGAGGCTTATTGGAAGTACATTGTCAACGCAGTTAGCTCTGCAATTCGGCTTTTATTACCAATACCAGACTCCTGCCACAAAATACTCAAGCTTTGGGTAATAAAAAAGTAGAGAATTCCAGTTGCAAACGTGAAACATCGTGTTTTATACTAAAGACCGTATTTGCTACTTCTGAATTTCCAGCTATTCGGTTGCCTCTGTGGATAGTCCAGAAATATCTGTATCATGCAATGTGTATCTAAGGTACCTTATACATATTGGTGCAGATGTAGCTCCGTTTTAACAATTTACACGGCAGCACACACTAGCCACATGATTGAAATCAATGAATCCGCTGTTGATTCAAGTCGATCCAGTCAACGAAGTGAAAGTTGGATAGCAAGGAACACCTGGACAAGCTGCAATTAAGCAAAATTGTGACTAATAGAGCTATAGCACACTTAATATTTAATTATAACATGTGTAGGTACCAACTCGTCAATATCTATTCAGTTTCCTATCACGGCTAAATTGATCCAACAAATTAGGCCAGATCGGAATCATATGTAGTGTCCGCGTTGTTGTGCGATTCATGAATGCAAACCATCCTTATTTCTGTGTCATTGTGATTAGCCTTGAAAACAGGCTTCTATTGTAGTGCTTTCTGCGTAAACCCAGAACTATTGCAAAGGCCATGCTAGCTGATCTGAGTTCAAGATAATGCCCCCTTAGCTTTAGTTTATATTATTATAATATTTCTATCTGCAAGGCAAAATATAAGCTGAGATTGGACTGGAAGTGAAGTCGTATCCAATATCCAGTAGTCCCCGTGGTTTGGATTTTGTCTGATTATTAGAAGCAACAAAAGGAGTCAAGAGGCTCTTCTCCATTATCTCAGTCTTGTGCGGAGTACAAAAAGGAGCATGATCATTATTTCCTTCCTGTTGGCCCTTTACTCTCATTTAGAGACTAGGTAGTAGTTGCCGTTGGAAAGGGAGTTCCGAGTTGTGCCTCTGGCGCTATGCGGTGGGAGGATGAGTGATATGATTGACTTAAGTAAATACTATGAACCGGATACCCGTGCCCAAGGTAGAGACCGAGTCTTTTGTTCATTTTCACTAAAAACAAATAGTGGAGAAAGTGCGGCTTGTCCTCCCTCCGAGACTTTGACGGTGGATTCAGGGTTCTGATTTCCGAAAGGACGTCAATTGGTCTTGGTCGATTTGGTCTGGAACAAACTGCGATGCAAATCAGTCACTGAGAAATTCTTGTATGTATAAGCTTAAATAACATTTGTGACCCCGAGCTTTGGCCTGCAGAAAGAAATGACCAAGAAACAACTTTTGCTGTATTCATCACTTCAAAGTGTGTATTCTCTAACGTGATACTTTTAATTATTTGTTTGCCTCCTGTCCGCCTAGACGCAAAACGACAGACAACGAAATGACGTTTAACGTTGATTTTGTTCGTCGTGTGATCTTTTCTGAATTTGAGTCTCAGGCTCTCATTTCGTTATGCAGAGAGTAAAGAATGTGAGTGGAGAAAAGTGATACTGGTGGTGGAGGGGAAAAGAAGAGCTTTCTTCCATTTCTCAAACCGCTGTGCTAATTAACCGAAGAGTAATTAGTGGGGCTTAATGGGATATCTGAGCCCACTTGCTGCTCCGACGAAGGAGAAAGCAGATGAGACTCCGCATCCCTCCTCAAACAGATTAACTCTCACCACAGCTTTCGCCCACAGTCATCTCATCATATCATTGGGGTCCAGGTGTTGACTACTAAGCAACTACGACCACCGCAAAGAACCACATTTCCCGAGCAGCACATCTTCTTGTCAAGCTAACGCTAGTAATTATGCTTTGTAAATTGTTATACAGATATGCAGAGTGCTCAATCGTTTATTCCCATTAATATTTTAAATCGCAGGAAATAAGACGACCAAACTTTTCAGGGTACTTAAAAAACATAAATTTTAATACTCGAATATGTAATCTAATACACCGAATTCCATTTCCAACACCTCACTCTTTTAATTTCAGTAGGAGATACATATTTTACTCTAAACTGGACTTCGGCAAGATAATTTCTTCTCATAAATTAATTGTAATAAGAAAATATTGCGGCTGTACTTAACAAATTCGGTATGTTTCTTCGTTCGATCCGAGCTTAATTTGAACATTGAATCTTGATCTTGGACCTGATCGTCGTCTCGTCGCGTCGTTCTGATAATAATTTCCACATCAGCACATTGACCGGTCGATGCTCTGATAATTTGCATTGCTCAATTCGCTAATCGTTTTCTTTAATGTTTTTTATATTTACACATTAACGTGTCATGTACCTCTTATGAAGCTAATGGAAACGCAGATAAAATTCCAATACGCTGGTACTTTGCCATTTACTGATCCTTTCCTGGTAGGATCCTGTTCACTATTTTATAGTTTATCTAGTTAGTAGCCATTATTCACTAATTACGTTTAAATTCTAGTCCTATACTGTATAGCTACGGTTGTCCGTTTAGGTGTCTGAGATTTTCACGGCATTTGTCAGTCAAAATAGTTAATAGAACGAACTGGATCAAACTAGTTACCGGTAATACCCTGTCTCAACGCTGCGCTGATACATGCACCAAATTTAACCGTGAGAAGGCACTGCCCTAACCATTAATTCGTACTTAATCTTATAATAGATTTTTCTCCGCATAATGGATATTGAGTCATGTTTCATGTTTGTCAATTCTGCGCTCTCGGAAAGGTCGATACACTTATTACTGTAATGCTCCTCTATTACGTTATGGTCTGCTTTTGAACGGACGGCGAATCTGCGAAAGATATTGCACACACTAAGCAATAAACCCGTTGTTAAATATTTTAATTCCATTCAACGGACAACGCTATATTGTTTTAGTTGGCGTTTCAAATACCACGATTTCATTTCAGACTTTAAAAAACTGGGACCAGCTTTCATTGAATCTGAATGCATCACTTTCATCGCAAGTCTGGTATGCATCCATGTGCTAACCGACGCTATAGTAAATTGTCCTGGTGGCCCACCGTCCAGCAGCTGCCGAAGAATAGTATGAAATATCAATATACTCTTCCATTGAGATCATCATAAATAATTCAAGAAGAACTGGCAATTCACATTCAAGTCAAGAACATATTCCCCAAGTTCATATTTGTATCTATTAGTATGCTTTGTGAGGAACACGATGTTATTCCTATCTCCCTATGGATGGACACTATGAAATGAACCAAGCAGCTCGGTTTAAGTATTGTTATCTCAGGGAGATGCATGTGTAGGGCTAGTTTGCACCTTTGTCCATGTAGCATTGTGTTGCAGTACACTATCATGCCGTAATCATTTCTCTAGACTTGATACAATAGTCCAGGTCAGCCCTGACCCAACGGGGGTTCCCTATGTTGTCGAGAGAGATGCACACAAGCTGAACATGAGCTAGAGAGCGAACTCAGGATAATAAAATTACTCAATGTTCTACAGAGAGTCAGTCTGTAAAGTATGTAAATGAGCGTGTAGTTCATGTATCAATATCAATATTTTTATTTAACAGAAACATGCTCCTACTCCAATGGCATTGTTGTGCCACTTTGGTGAAGAATTTAATTAACACGAATCATCCCAGTATTTACTACAATATTTTCCTTCATCAAATCAATGCGTCACGTAATTGAATCCTAATAATTGATTCAAATTCAATTTTGGAAGTCACAGGCTATCTCACGAAAAAACATTCCTTATTTTTTGTGTTCGTGAGGACGGACGGATGCAAAGCTATACGTATTGGTTATTTTGTTACTGAAGCTGTGTAGCCTGACTAGACGCATGCAAGCAATCAGGACCAGGAATGAAGTGTCAATTCAATTTATGCAGGGTGTTCTTTATCTCCTTCCTATCCCTCCATTCTCCCGGTTGGTTATGGTGTTAAAAGAAGGGTTAGAGGTGAAACCAAAGTAAATAAACTTGTACTATGAGAGAAGGTTTTTTTTGTTCAACCCCAGGAAAAGCTTTAAAAAACCCAAGCGGAGTCAGACAGGCCAGCCCACCCAGTAGCTGAGGCAGTGAAAGTGAAGTCACCGTAGATTAGGATTTAACTATTATGTACTTGGCTTATTGTTCAGTTAACACCAGCTATGAAATAAACTTCAGTGTGGGGATATACGACTGAAGAGGTTCAAACTGGCAGGTATGCATCCGCCCGCGTCCATGTCCCACTGACCATAATCCTTCAACGTTTATGGAAGCTTAATAGTCACAGACCAAAGATGAAATCCCAGTAATGACGAGAAGACCAGGATACAGTGTTAAATGAGTGTCAATAGAGAGCTAATGATTGGAACTAGCCATTAGGATTACATTAAATATTATTGTTGTTCCTGTGGAATAAGGGGAGTCGTAATGAGAGGATGTGGAAGATGAATAGGGAGTTAAGCGTCGTCTCCAAGATCTTTTCGAACTGAGCCCAGCATGAGATTTTCCGGCCACAAGCAAGTCCCCTCGTATTGGTTCCAGGTCAATTGTGGCCTACGAGCGAGTTCTTCGTCTTTTGAATCTAATCCGGAATTTTTAAAAATCAGTAAATATAACTTTGGCTTTATCAATTGATGCTACCCAAATACGTCGCATAATTGTACACTACATATTTGGGTATTAATTCTCGGAGATTTTTCGATACCGAACTGACCGTGGACGCTCTCACCCACTCTTCATAAAAAGTGTCTACCAAAACTATTGTTGTTCCTGGTCCCTTGCTCGCCCGTTTTTGTGTCGACCGGATTTTCCCCTCGTATATGTCTCTCTTGGAAGCTGGAATCTGTTTTCTCAAAAAGGGAGCTCTAAAGCCGAGCATCTCCAGCAGGCAAGCCTTGTTCTGGAGCCTCCCACAACTCGTTAAGTAAGTGTAGGAGACTCGTAATTCCCTCCATATCCTCTTCCTCATTCCCGTTTATAAGAGTCATTTCGGATTTTCAGAGTCCTCGTCTCCTTTTCCCTACTTACCAGCTCAAGTGTCATAAATCTCTCTCCCTACTTTTTTACCGGGTTCTTCTTCCGTCCTCCCTCTTCATTCTTCTTAACCTGATGCCTGAATTGAGTGCCGGACTCCATGGAAAATGGCAACCGGAACAATTTTGCATAGAACCCTGATCTTTTAAATCTATCTTCCATATGGTATCCACCTGACAAATTACATACACATCATTTACCGATATATATGTACGAGGTATTTGTAATTTGCACTATATTGTCAATATTTTAATTTTAAACTACTACGGTCCATGACTTCTGTTCCGAGAAGTTGTCGGTGCGGACAATGACAGTAATATCTGTAACAAGGTAGTGATTTAGCGAAGCCACTGACCAGGTAGGCAAGATGCTGCTGCGGTCAGATGCACTCATCGAAATATCCGGTTGAGGTCTATGGGCACGTTGACTGAGGTTGTATGCAAATTAGTGCAAATTGGGAGCCAAGTTCCAGTTGGGTTCATATTCACGTCCATGTCCAAGCCGTTTTATAGGTTTTTCACATGATGTAATTTATGGCACGTAGAACAGCATGTCGGTTTCGGAGCATCAGCTTGCGGTTTATATTCACGTCCAGGCTGGGCTGGGTCTGTTGGGATCAACCACGGATTTTGAGCTTTTTGGTCTGGCTCCCCAGAGCAAATTATGAATATGGGTTCGGGAATTGCGAGTATCAAGCATCCCTTTACAAATCTCCCTGTCATAATAAAGCCAATTTGAAATATACGGCGAGTCAAGTTCAATCTCCGATTTGGAAGGTTACACTGGCATCAACCCAGAATGAATAAAGTTTAAAAGGGATGATAGACTGCTGAACCGATGAAGTCCATTCCAATCCAACCAACAGACAGACTACTGTGTATTTTATTACGGTCTTTATTCAATATTTTGACTTGGCATTCGGGTTTACCATAATTAGTTCTACGTAGACATATTCATCCCTTCATGCGTGAGTATTGATTTACCTTTCTAATTTGTGCATAAGCCGATTGCAGCCAAAACCTTAAAACCTTGGAGCTACAGTCAGCGGCTGGAGGATTGAATGGAACGTCAGACACGAGATTCCATTCAGTCGTTTCGATACGCGTCAATGAATAGAAGGTTGCGGTTTCTAATTATGATCATCATGATTACTTTCACCCTTTCATATAAACAGAGATAAGCTCATGTTCATATTTTTCGAGTTCAGCACATAGGGTCATTGGGAATTAAATACGTGCACAATGAACAATTATTTCATTGTGCTTTTCGGAAATTCCAAACTCTGGATTTGCCCGTAGGAGGTGTATTTCGTTCAATAACCTTAAATCGATTAGATTCGTTTGTAGTTAAAACCAGATGATTCCTGGCTACTGAAACTCAATAGGTAACCACGGAATTACCTATTGTTTAGTATTTGATGTGCTTGGTTTTTATGTGTAAACTAAACATGAGGAAGACGAGACTGTTGCCAGTAACCTTGTCACTATCATTAAACTACCTCCGCTAAGCTCAGTTGCAAAATACAAATATAACACCTTGATATGACCAGATGCTCAAAATCTTAATCAGAAAATCTTTGTAGTTCATGTGGAATTTTACGTGAACGCTACCATCAGCTCATTGTATTCAATTTCCTGAGGAAAGTTCTCGGAAAAGCAGAAGAATGGATGCGGCTGGCCTGCAAGCAACTATTTCAACTTTCTTCTGGTCTGCAGCAGGCTCTTGAGTGAACGAAGGGGATTTGAGATTAAAATGAAGCCATTGTGGAGGGACAAAAGTGCTGTGCAGAGAGGACATGTACCTTTTCAACTCTCTTGTGATCTACTTGAGGCTGGTTTGATTACGAGGAGGCCACAGCTACTGGAACTGATTGTCTGGTACTTAATCTTGATGTACTGGGCTGGTGCGGATAAAAAAAGCTGTACTTGACAAACTTGAATGTAAATGGCCTGCCTGGTCTGTTCCACGTATTTTCCTACTGGTTCATGAACACTTCCCCATTGGTAATTTCGACTTATCTTATTAGTACAACAAATCATTTATTGTCGGTGAAATGAGGCCAGTTCTTGCATGATTGAAGTAACTTTCAGCCAATTCTTATTGTAACCGCCAGCTTAATCACCGATCCAGAAACTATCGAAGGTGGTTACAATGCATACATGTGGTTTAGTTGGAGGTTACAATGGATCGGTGGGTACAAGCTATTTTTACAGTTTTCTTCTCCCGTAAACTACGGCAAAAATGACACTTCCCAAATTCATATAACTCGGCGACATTTAGTAAACTGATTTCAACGAGATGAATTAAAATTTCAAACCCGAAAATTTGCGGTTAAATTGTGCTATTGAACATTGAATGCGGTTGGAGGTCGCACACTCTCTCTTTTCTCTGAATTAATTTAACATATAGGTACCTACGTCAGAATAGTTTATATCGTATGCATTCGATAGCAGAACCGGTTAAATTGTCCACGTGGAATTGATCCAGTATTTTTGCTACAAGTATCTATCCGCGTGTGCATGTGTGGAGTCAGCAGAAGTCCATTCGGCACACACACCGGAGAGGTAGCAGGAGAGGAAGGAAAAGTCATAAAGGAAAAGATGATGATAATACGGTTGCACCACATAGTCATCCATTGAACTCAAAGTCCATTCTTTATGACAATAGGCTTTATTTAGAAAGAATAATGGGAAGATGTGATACATGATCCGTGAATCATTACATCTACCGGATTGGAAGGGCCAGACTGGCAGCGAATACATGGTCTCATCTCCTACTCTAAGCACTACTTACACCCAACTGTGGGGCTATCTCTATGAACGCCTTTTTTCTATCCTTAATTTGAAAGTTTTCTCGGAAAACTAATCTTGATGTATTTTACAGTAACGTCTTCATTACCTTGTAAAAAATTAGAATAAGAAATTCCATGCCAGGAATTGACAAGCGTATAAAGTTTCAAATTGCACGAATACTCCACAATCTGGTGTGTTTCTGACAGATTCTATGCATGCGTGTTATTTGTCACTGCGGTGTTTTAAACCTATTAAATTGTATATTATCTGGTTTTCCGATTAATATGAATGCACTATAATTTGCGAGTAAAGCAACTTTTCTTACGTACTTTTTACGTTCAAAGTTTCTAAAATGTGAACGCAAAGCTAGCTTGAATGTACAATAATACAACAACTTAATGACCAATTCAATAGATATGTCTGAGTGAATGTAAACTTTAAATGCAATACAAATAAATTTCTTTGAAAACTGTGCTGAACAATTGGTAGATTGTCCGCATTAAAAAATAATAGAATAAATACAATTCCCATACTCAAGAGTTAGCACCTGCGTATAAATTAAAGATGAGTTATTCAGTTCGAATTGTAATCATATTTTATTTTGCTGCTGGTGAGCACTACTCATTTTATCTAGTAATTAAGACCATATTATTTGTAGCTAGAAAACCTTATAAACTAAATATATATTTGCAAATATTTCAGTTGCATTTTCCCCGGGTTTCACAAAAATACTCTCCGGACAATATCGAGCGGACTTCGAAGCTATTTCCAATTCGCAGAATAAAAATGATCCACCTTGCATTAATGTGACAGGACTTGGTCCATTGACGGAAGACGACTACATTGAAGCCTCGGGGACAGAAAATGGACTTCAAGATATGGACACAGTATGGAAACCGAGTATTGGAGGCGAATCGTTTTGTAAATGCACCTGTGTAAGTTAAACCGAAGTTAAAGCTTCGAAGCTGAATTAGTTATTCAAATTCTTGAAAAACAAAATAAACAAAACAGAGCAGATTGACTCCATTAGCGTTATGTGAAACGTAAGTTGAAAAGTTTCACAAGTTCCGCGCAGCATTCAAGTAAGTATATTTTTAATACACCCATCTCCATCTCAAGTTCCTTCTGGTTAATTACCCCCTCCTCTTCAGCCCATGTGACACAGTCACATTACAAGCTTTATGTTCTGCTCGACAATAAAAACGGGGAAATAATGCATTTTTGCCAGATCGTTACTTTTTCCTCTTGAATCCAAAATCCAATCCTCTGGCTCCTGCACACAGCAATGCTATAGTAGCTTCTTGTTGGAAGGGGAAACAATCATAAAAGAAGGAAGACGAGTTTTAAAAAATATTATTGTACGGATGAGAAGATGATACAGGCGGGTGTGTGGAGTTTCTCTGAGGTTTCATTTTTTTTCCATTACATGAATATTCATTTCAGTCGGAGAGACAGAAGAAAAAAAGAAGCTTTGGGCCTTGTGTATGGATTACTCGAATCTCCGACTCACTTTCACTGAAATTAACTATTACGACTTCCATATTCTTCTTTTCTTCCAAATGAATGAGTTCCTTCCTTTTCCTCATCTCCTTCCTTCACAAAAACGGACTTCTAATTTCCTCCCAAGCTCTCAGCCAAATCTGGTGACGGGCGGAATGGAATGTAAACACGGAGTTTTTAATACTTTTAAATTCGTATAATGGGCTTCGTCGCTTATCTCAATTCTCCTCCCGCAGCTCAGACCGCTAACCGGTACACACCGGCTGCTCCTAATGATGAGACCCAAAAACTTTCTTCTTCGCCATCCGTCCGTCATGATCTTATTCCGAATGACTACGGAGTTCTGGGCGAAGAATTTGGACCAAAAATTTACCGACCGCTACACGTTGTGCTCTTCGCCATTTGATCCGGGCAGTATCGGCAATTTGTGGTTGGTTGGCCGAAATTACGTCTTTTGGGTAAAGCAAATCTAAAACGCCGCTGAATTTCCAATTTCAAAAAAATATGAACGAAATTGCGGAATTATACGTTAGCAGTCCACACCACAAGTACCTTAGCGCTATTTCATTAAGGCGATGGACCTTAAAATACGAGTCTAAATTGACCATGATCCCTCCCGGTGCTTCACTTCAGCAGCAGCAGTCAGTAGTTTAAGTTGATAATGTCATAAGGGGGGAAGAAGAAAGGATTCGTGGAAAAGGACTCTAAGTAAATTAGAGGAATATCACGACATGCTGACTCGGAATTTGAGAGTACATATAATATTAACCAACTCAGAAAACGGATGCATTTATGTACTTGGTATATTTCTATGTGCTCGGGTGGTGCTGGCCCATCTCCCTAAACTGAATTATTCCTTTGTTTCACTACCGCTTCTCTTTCATGTCGTCAGCCGTAAACTATTTGATTCAATTCAACGGAATCAGAATGAAACGAAGCGTCAAACATGGCATTAAACCTAGTCTAGTTTAGATTTATTGATTAACGGTTGGAACAAGTAATCGGACAGTTGGTCAGTCAACTTCAACTAGATGGCTAACCCGCTTTATTGGTTTAGGCACTTATTCTCTGTCTTTAAATCTGCGTAATTAAAAATTCATTTTACAGATGGAATTTGTAAAATCTATTTTTCAAACTTTTTGTTCTGAGAAAATGTTATTGAATTTTTTAGAAATTTGAGGCTGAACCTGAACATACGTTATTAATTGGTTTATTCTAACCTACACAATTTAATAATTCTCTTAAATCTCTACGAGGCAATAGAGCGGGTTTTCTAACGGGAATCCACTCATGATATTTCACATGCCTAATACACTAAAAAATCTGATTGACTAAAACCAGAAGAGTTACCTACTAGTTACTTACACATGAACATGACTCTGTCGTGCATGTCCTCATTTAGCTCATATTTGAATTTAGGAAACCACAAGGAATCCTAATCGGGTTCATTTCTTCATCAGTAAAATCAAAGAGGTATATGTAATGAATTGTACTTCCTCAATACCCCGTACCCGCTTTGCCCCATGCCAGAGTCAAAAATGTAAAATAAGTCATGACTTAAAATTCCCCGTGTTATTTATGTCATGTCATCATCAGAGGCGGACCGAAGAAGACTCAAAATTATAATTCTTCACACTTCAGCAACAGCGGCACGACGATGGACGCTGCGGTGAAGTCATCTCATGGAGCACAAAGCACAACCCACACGCCTCTCTATCATCGGAGATGTAATCAGGAGATTTTCGTGAAATAGCTAATTTTTCTTACACACTCTTCTGGCCTATCTCTCAGCACGCTTGTGGCTTTCAGAACGTGCAATATTTACCGTTATATGGAAATGTCAGCTAATCATTTCCTGCGATTATTCGATTGAACCTGCGGAATGCACGTATATACGCTAGGATTATTTAAGTTCGAAATTCCCTGACATCCTTGTATACCTTCAATCGCCGAACATCTATGGTCCAGTTTGAAAGGCTAGTTTACCCATACTAATGATGTTTAAATGGTCAAGCTTTTGAGTCCCGACCTAGGGAGCATGACATGAGATTTTATTAATGAAACTAATCCCATTGGACTCGAACAATAGGTTGCAAAAGACTTGTTGGTTCGTAGTCGGAGTGATGGACAGGTCTTTTCCGAACTGTGTGTTATACTACCACTGGGTTTGAGTCATATTCCATGCCGAGATCTATTTATTTGGGAAAATCCTATGAAACAGAACCCTGTTAATGGTTTCTCTCCCTCTGTTTAACGAGGAAGCCGAGCAGAAAGGTTAACTTTGGTCAAAGATCCGAAAGGTATCTTCCAGGATCATCCAGGGGTTATTATTACGTGAAAAGGTTGTCCTTTTTTCTTAGTTTGTCCGAGGATATTTAGTCAGACTTATTATTCCTATTCAATGGAAGTCCAGCCAGGGTGGTTCGAAATTTGAAATTTTGAAGCTCGTCTGATAATGATTATATAATGTGTGGGATTGGATTGCCTAGAAAGGACGTCCAAGGCAGTTACAATGTATTAAATTGACGAGAATTCGTAGGTTTAATTCAATAAGGCTCATTGAAGTCGGAGATGGGGGACATTAAATACCTTTGCTGGTTGAATGCTCCTCCGTTCTTTGAAAGAACTTCTGACTTCGACCCCCACCCAAAGAACTTCGGATTGAGAGGCCTGGCAGAGCATGGGGGCTCCCTGGAGATAGCAACAATTGCCAGGGTCTCCATGACGCCCTGAAGGTGCGTCTTCCAACACGGCCTACACAATCGATCATTAATCTTCTTGATGACTTCGAGGCAGAAGAGCCACACATTGCAATCCGCCGTATTATACTCCATCTCACAGCTCTTCCTTGTCTCCTCATCATAAGAAATGTTTTAACGAATATATGGTCTATATTTTATGTTCCGATCACATTAAAATGTGTACCTTAAAATTCGCCACAGTATTACAATGTATAAGCTTAACTCTGACTAAATGGTTTTTCGCAAATTTTTACAAATTTTTATTTACGATCCAAATTTACTTTGGTACCTAAAAACCTGCACGTTGTGGGTATAATCCAGTGTAAAAAAAAGTCCGCAACATATGATTTATAACTTGAGCTGCTTTCTACTCTGCGCTATCATCCTCACCATCTTACAAGCATTTACTGACTGATAGTATGATGCTACATAGAATTCAGGGTTCCCTTGACGGGAGAAGAAGGGGCCTGGAATGAGACGAGATGATAAATATTATTATGAAGCTAGAGCCTTTTGAAGATGCCCTTCTCATAGGCTCCGACCCAGGAGATCTGCCATCCAATTAATTGAACTGTGTTTCAATACATCTCAGCGGGGGACTGACCGTTGACCAGCGGACTCAAAGGAAGACGAATGATCTTGAGGGAACCAAATCAGAAAATACTTCTGGAATCCACGACCATCAGACAGGTACATAGAACCCGAATGACACAGAAGGAATATTAATATCCTACAATCTAATAAATTTCTCTACACCGACTAACTACTGCAGGAGAGCAAGCAGGTTGCATTACAGTAATTACATATGGGGCTAGATAATTAAATTCGGGTAGAAATGGAAGGATTTCAAGTGTAGAAGAGGCTTCGGAGCCCATGCAGTTCTCTATGGGATTTCCTTGGAAAAGTGCCCTAGGTAATTGCTCTAATGAGTTGAGCTCCTGTAGCTTATCTTGGGTATAGGTACCTGTTGCGGGGTACTAAATCTTGACTGGGTTCTTGTTCCTGGACAAACAAAATGTGTACCATTGTGTATTATTAATTGTCTGTATTTGATGCAAGTATTTGATAAACACAGTCATAAGCAATTATGGCGACAACTTCTGAATTCCGAGAAAGCATTCCCGTGCATACTCCGGAATGGTATGTGTTATGCAAGCTTCCGCTCAAAATTTTGCATATGAAAGGCCTAAAACCAACTGTCCCGCTGATAAGCACCATACATTTCTATTTTACATGGTACACATGTGCAGATAAAAAAAAACGAGGAAAAATGAGTGGTTGACTCAAGACATGAAAGCAGCGCTTTTGCCTATTACTTTGAAAAGTATTTTTTGGTTTTTTATAGTAAAGTATGTCTATTGTTCAAAGGCAAGGAGATAGAACCTAAAATCATATCCCTGTGCATTCCGCAGTTTCAACTCCTGTGACAGAACAGAAAAAAATAAATAAAAAATCTCACAATCAGTAGGAGTAAAGTAGATTTCCTATTTTTCTCTCCTCGTTTTTCCTCGAAGCTCAACAGGACAAAAGTGAAGTTTTTAAGAGTCCAAGTTAACGACTTTCATTCCAATAACTGCAGGAGGAACATTTTTTCGCAAAACGAAGTAAAAATTAAGAGACATTTGTTGAAGAGCACAGGAAGGGGACAGGCCGAAGATGAACCAAGTGTTTGGGTAATCATATGCCGCGCGGGACGACCTCAAAGCCTCAACTCGTTAGATTTTTTTTTATTCATTTCTTGTTTCCATATTATTTCATTTTACAAGAAAAATCTCCAACAGGTTTTTGCAATAATTTCATGTCACTCAGACGGACAGGCACATTAATTTTTTGCTGTCCATCGTCCTCCACACTCTGTAAATCGTAAATCCCCTGAAACCCCGCCAGTTATGCTCACCACACAAAAAAAAGTATCTCAAACTCATAAATCTCAAAAATGCAGTAACGTAGTCGGTTATGGGTTCGAAAACACGGGTTTTTGGTCTATGTAAACTATTTTTTTGAGTGTCTCATAGAAGCAGACAAAAACTTAGATATTCACTGATACTTCGTTCAAATTAAACTTGAAGAACTATTTGCACTTACCAATGGATCTCATATAAACTCTTACTTTTAGGCATATCAGCGTGTATAAAATTTCCGCAAGGTTTTAAATCGAGCCCGTCTGCGTAAAACAAAACTCGATTAATTCTTACGCGTTTAAATTTTTAGCGTTATAAGTTCTTGTCTATACTGTAATGCAAACCTAAACAACAAAATTGTAGATTTAAATTTCGTTAAGAATGTGGCATAAATATAACAAATTCAAGCGTGAATAACCATTGCAACTATATAATCAAATCGTATGTAAAGGGAAGGCAGTAAGGGCAAATGACGTTGTATCTTGACATTAAAACAAATTGTACGTTTAGTTAGGTTAGGTAACGTATTTTAACGTCGACGTTAAAAATAACGTCAAGAAATAACGTAATTTGCCCTAACTGCTTATATTCCGCATGGCACGAAGATGCGAGCCTCAAAATCCGTGCTAGTATGATGTGGCATACCAAATATGAAATGCGGAATACAGGATATACAATACCATAGCCGCCATAAAGTCGGCAGAACGGAAATTAAAGGTTCGGCGAGTTATGCTCACAGAACGCAGTGAGATCAGTTACATTACATTAGAAACAAAGTGACATGGTACTAATTGCCCCAAAGCCAAAGCCTCTGCAAAGGCCCTGACAGGCACAAAGAAGAATAGAGCGGATAATCATACCGGACAAAAGACAAGGAATCTTTCTTCTTGGGATTCCTTGAGAGAAACAGAAAAAAACGCCGGAGAGGGTTTTTCTTCTTTCACTCCGTGTCTCTACTCTACTGATTGTGTAAAGCACTGACTCGAGTCTGTGTCTGTATATTATTCAGGATAATCCTAATTGAAAAATTAGTGTGGGAATATGAAGTGAGGCTAGGCTGCTATAGCCCCTTCTTCCTCCTCGCCACACCTGCGAAGCTGAACGGAATCCAAAAAATTCCCCATGCCGTCTTCTTTCTTCCTGAAATGATTGTACGAAGAAGTCTCTAGTCTAATAATGACACGGACTGTCTCGAAGCCCCGGCCGGTACGATCTTCCCTTCAGCCCAGATGACATTTGACAAGAGACAAAAGAGATACCGACTCGGGCTGACTGACACTCAATGAGAAGAGAAGAAGAATTAAAGAACCAAGAAGTTGACAGCCGCCCTTTTATAATTCTAATACTCCTGTCTCACAGCTCATACAACTTCCGTACCCACAAAGGAGTAATACTAATAAATGGAAAAGCAGTCACAATTACAACAATGCATTTGTACCTCTTAATCACGTCGTATAAATATGCATGCACAGATCGGATTCCTATACTCAAACAGAAGATACACGGCTTGCTACATTTAATCACGCTTTTTCAGCTCACACACGATGCGGTTTTTATCTTCAAAAGAAGTGACCTCATATGCATAAAAACTGTAGCGCTCTCTCATTTTTACATGTTTTTCCAGCTAGATTGTGTAGAATCTATTTCACATAAAATAAACTATGCAGATATATGCACCTAGCTGTGTCATCTCAGTTGTACGGTCTTTTTGAGACAGAGATGAGATTCCACGGATCTCCGAATTGGAATTATACAACTTTCTTTCTCACTTCTTTTCAGAATTTCTTTCTCAAATTACTGCACCAAGAAAAAAATTAATTCCGTTCCATTCACGTTATCTTAAATTAGGAATACATTGTGGGATTAAAACGACATATGAACAAGAACAGCTACGCATTTCGTCTGTCATATCAAATTTTAACAAATACGCTCGTTAAATATATGTACGCTTTAAGTATACTATATTTGGGATCCAATTCCCGGTACAAGGACAAAGTCTATGTAGTTTAACGAACATCTTCCCCAAACCCCAAAGTCTCTGATTTTGAAAAACACAAAGTAAAACGTAGCATCTACGTTCAAATTCACAGGAGAAAAACTAATTAGGCACAGAATATTAAACCGATTCTCCTTCTGTGTTAACTTATTCCGCGTTGGCCGTTTTTAAGCGAAAACTATTGTCAATATAACGGAGACGGAAACAACGAGTATCCTTTTGAGAATCATAAGATCCTCGTCCTGGAAAGTAGCATTTTATTTCAAAAATTTCGAATGAAAATCGGGTTGACATAGAAAGTTTAGGTTTGGCTTATCTTCAGGCAAATATTCAGCAGCCCTGGTTCAGGTACTTGCTGCATTTCAAACCGGCAAACAAATTGCAGTGCGGAAACGGCAGAATTGTGACTATTCTACCCAAACACACGGGGTTTGACACTAAACAAGGGCAGGAGCAGGTTCATTTGTAAGAATTGAGACGTGCCAGGATACTGTGGTCAACCGCATGTCATCTGAATCTCAAGTTATCCGTATGAGTCTTTAGTCCTAAACTCCAGCATTATGAAAGGAAGTGCCATGCTTTTATTGAAATTACGTGTACTGTCTCGAGTATAACCACAACAATGTTGTTAAGATGCCTCACTCTTATTCAGTTATTCAGTCCATGGTTTCCTGACAGATACAGAAATCTAATATATAATTTGGAGTGTGTGTCCGTCCGTCCGTCCGTCCGTTTGTGTTCGCTTATCTCGACAGGGGGTAGGGGTACAAAAAAGTTTGATACGTCAAACTGTTCGTCTTGGTCCCGCGCAGCTAATAAGACATTTACGGTCCAAATATCTTGACCCCCTACCCCCCATTCGCCAAAAACTGAAAATGACCAAAAAATAAATACTTCGTGTGATACATCAAAAGCTTTGGATTCGCGTGGGGAATCCAACGCCGTATTCCTCATCGAAATATTTTGACCCCCTACCCCCAATGTGACCCAAAAACTGAAAATGGCCAAAAAATAAATAATTCGTGTGATAGATATCAAAAGCTTTCCATTCGCTCGGAGAATCAAACGCCGTATTGCTCATCGAGATATTTTGACCCCCTGACCCATAAGAGACCGAAAAACATCCAAAATGACCCCTGACCCATAAGTGAACGAAAAACTCGAAAATGGCCCCCTGACCTATTAGTATGAAAAAAAACACCAAAATCAAAGAAAAATATTTAAACAACATTGAAGAGACGTGATTTCAATTTCATAAGCTGAAGAAAATAACCGGTTGAAGTTACGGAAATGGAGACGTAGGACACGTCCGGTTGAAGTCACGGTACTGGAGATTTATGAAAGTTAAGGGTCGGGTGGTCTGACAGGAAAGTAGACCAAGGAAAAAGTCGGGTGACCTCAAGGGAGAATAGATTGAGGAAATAGGGTGTTGAAGAAAGAAACTGGTGCAGTTAAGGAACAGAAGATTGAGGAAAGAGCAGGGTGAAGTCAAGGAACAGGAAATTGAGGATAGGGACGGGTGAGGCCAAGGGACAGGAGTTTGAAGAAAGAGACGGATAAAGTCAAAGGACAGTAGATTGAGAAAAGAGAAGGTGAAGTCAAGGGACAGGAGATTGAGGATAGGGACGGGCGAGACCAACGGACAGGAGTTTGAGGAAGGAGACGGGTGAAGTCAAGAGACAGTAGATTGAGGAAAGAAACGCTTCAAGTCAAGGGACAGGAGATTGGGGAAAGAGTCGGGTAAAGTCAAGGTACAGGTGTTTAAAGGAAGACACGCATGAAGTCAAGGGACAGGAGATGGAGAAAAGAGAAGGTGACGTCAAGGGAAAGGATATTGAGGAAAGAGACGGATGAAGTCAATGGGGTAGAGGATTGAGAGCCTGGACGGTTAAAGTCACGGGGTATATGATTAAAGAATAATACGGGCAAATGCCACAAGAAATGTGGTTTAATAAAAGGGATGGGACAAACACAACGTAAGCGGCATGTGAATTCACAGGAAATTGAATTGAGGAAAGGGACAGGGACGAGAGAAATCACGCAAATGAGAGATAGTAGTCATCCCGTCCGTAGGACGGGCTTTCAGCTAGTTTTAGACCAGAAGGTCTACAGGGATGCCCCTGTCTGTCTGTCTGTCTGTCCGTCGCAGAAAATTATGTAAATAGGTTAAAATTGGCAGCTATGTAAACACGTTACAATGACTTTACTAAAATACAGTCGCGCTTCAACCAAGAATATCACATATTACAAACTCCCTAAACAACTATAGTATATGTTGTTACTTAAACGGGGTACATCTGTAAGAATTATATTCGCTTCTAGTGCTTCATATAAGGTTATTGCATCTCATAAATATTCTATAAAACAACTACGGTATCTTCTATAATCTAAAATAAATAAACTATGTAAGAATTATAATTGTTTCTAATGCTGCACTAGTAGTTATCTAGTTATCCTATATTATGCAATGCTCGTTCTTAATTCCATATATATACATTTGTAAGACTTATGATCGCTTCTGCTGTCGTATTCATGGGTCATCCCAGTAGAACTTTTAGACCAGAAGGTCTACTGGGATGCCCCTGTCTGTCTGTCTGTCTGTCTGTCTGTCCGTCGCAGAAAATTATGTAAATAGGTTAAAACTGGCAGCTATGTAAACACGTTACAATGAAATTATAAAACAAAAGTCGCGCTTCAACCAAGAATATCACGTATCACTAACCTCTCTAAACAACTACATCATATGTTGTTACTTAAATGGGGTACATCTGTAAGAATTATAATCGCTTCTAGTGCTGCATTCAAAGAGTCGTATCCATCGTACGTTATGCAATGCTCGATCCTTTATTCACTATATTCACATTTCTAAGAATAATCTTTGTTTCTAGTTGGTCATCCCAGTAGAACTTTTAGACCAGAAGGTCTACTGGGATGCCCCTGTCCGTCCGTCCGTCCGTCCGTCTGTCCGTCTGTCTGTCGCAGAAAATTATGTAAATAGGTTAAATCTCGCAGCAATGTAAACATGTTAAAGAGAACTTCATAAAACATCCTAGCGCTTCAAAAAAGAATATCACATATCACAAACCTCTCTAAACAACAACAGCATATGTCGTTACTTAAACGGGGTACTTTGTAAGAATTATAATTGCTTCTAGTGCTTCATACAAGATTATATTATCTCATAAACAGTCTATATAACAACTATAGTATCTTTTATTATCTAAAATAAACAGACTGTAAGAATAATAATTGTTTCTAATGCTGCACTAATAGTCGTTAATTTATCCTATATTAGGTAATACTCGTTCTTTATTCAATATATCTATATTTGTAAGATTTATGCTCGCTTCTGCTGCAGTATTCATTGGTCATCCCAGTAGAACTTTTAGACCAGAAGGTCTACTGGGATGCCCCTGTCCGTCTGTCTGTCCGTCTGTCTGTCGCAGAAAATTATGTTAATAGGTTAAAACTCGCAGCAATGTAAACACGTTAAAGAGAACTTTATAAAACATCCTGGCGCTTCAAACAAGAATATCACATATCACAAACCTCTCTAAACAACTACAGCATATGTTGTTACTTAAACGGGGTACTTTGTAAGAATTATAATTGCTTCTTGTGCTTCATACAAGATTATAGTATCTCATAAACAGTCTATATAACAACTATAGTATCTTTTATTATCTAAAATAAACAGACTATGTAAGAATTATAATTGTTTCTAATGCTGCACTAGTAGT
>JAQFYT010000099.1:0-37659 GCA_034694925.1 Ceratophysella denticulata
ATAATAATAATAATAATAATAATAATAATAATAATAATAATAATAATAATAGAGAATTTATTGACATGGCCAGTAGCCCAATCAAGGGAAGATGTGAGTTAAAAATTCATAGTCGCTTAAAATTAGACAAACCCTGTTCCACTTTACTGTTTCGAATCTCTGGGACTCCAACTTTGACCGGCTGGGAAAGTCGTTTTTCAGTTTTTGATTCCAATCCGAATACTTTAAACACTAATTATGATTCCTTAGTTCTGTTACAACATATTTTGTTACAAGTACAAATTTTAGCACAAATTGTTTTAAGTTTGTCAAGTCAAATACATCAAGGCGAAACGTCAGGAACTCAACAATATTATATGCATCCAGCCGCCCCATCACATTAAATTGCTCAAAGGGATGGGAACCTCTCCGTCCTATTGAAGTAAAAAAAAAGAATATAATATGAAAGTCTTGACACTACTGCACTTTCCCTGCTCTACAAGAAGTATCGAGGTTAGTTTATTTTACGATGCATGGAAAAAATGCCATTTTTTACTCTTCACGTTCCTCCACTTTCCGGTTTAGATCTTCAAGTGCAGTGGAAAAGGGTTGGTGGTTCGAGATGTGGGTTTTGAGGAAATCGAAACTGAAAAATACAGTATCTCATAGGAGAAACTTAAGCGTTTACATTACAACTTCCAGTTAGTCCCAAGTACGTGCTCCTGCTCCTAGTCCCTAGCCTTAGTTCCAGGCGCCTTTGTATTTGAAAACCAAGAAGGCCGTTTCACTGGAGTACCCACCTCCACCTTTTCATCCTATTTGAATGTACAGGGTCCTTGTTAGCCTTAGACTTTGCAGACACTTGCAACTAGCAACTTGTAAAATGTCAGAATCGCGTGAATATCTGCAGGAGGTAAGAACGCTGAGGACGAACTCTTACTCTTGCTGTACAGCAGCCGGTTTGCAACATGCATGAAATAGTATTTCACAATTTCATCAAATATGAGCCAAGTTTTAATTTGGTTTAAACATCCTAGCATGATTTACAGTGTAGGCATTTGAGATACCAATACTCTCAAAAGTTATGAATTTAAACCACTTTGTCCATGACACTTGGGTACGGTTTGCAGGAATGAGGTGAAAGTACTTGAGAAGTATAGCATAAATACAAAAACACACTTTAACTAACTAACCTTCAGCTGCGTGGCAAAAAAAGGAAGATTTTTCCCAAACGGCGGGCTCTTCTCCCAGCGTCAATGAAGGATTGGGTATAGAGTCTAGACAGACGTTAAACGTTTCCGTTAGATAGATCTAGAGTTAGTGGAATTAGGCAAAGGCGCAGCCTGTACCCATCTGTAATTATAAACGACTGTTGGACTATGTAAATGAGGCGCAGGAACCCTGGAGTGGTAATAAATCCCGAGAATCAATTGGGCTGGCACAAAAGAAAGTCCACAGCCCTGTGGAGAAAGTGGAATTGATCCCTATGACTTCCACTTTGTAAGACATCGTACTCTTTATCTATTTTTCCCCTGCTACGGAATTCCCCCATCATCCCCTCCTTACCGTCTAAGAGCAATTAAGCCAAGCCATAAATATTTCAGAAAACTAATCAAGTGTCAATGGGATCCCATTGTGAAAGCCGCCTCGGCTTTGTCCAAGCTCCAATCCCTCCCATTATAATCTCATACACAAATAACCTCACTGGAGAAGAAAAGCCTTTCAACACATAGTTCCAAATCCTGTACATACAATGAGATCGTGATCGTGACAGAAGGTTTCTTCGTTCAGAATAGCATCTTTAAGGTGAACATTGGTTTGTTTCGGTGCCAGAAACTACTTGGCATGGTTCTGGTCAGTCTAATAAAAGATCACCCTTTGTGAATACTTTTGCTATGCTACCCAGCGTGTAATAAATAGTATTGTATTCCTAACTAAACATCTATAACTTGAGCGTAGTAAAGCTTGAACTCATATTATTCCCGCAACGGAAGATAACACATATCTGCGTCAGTGGGGAGAAAGTATTACAAAAGGTTGAGCGTCCTACAAACTGGAACACCAGGGATGTTCAACGTTTAATGATGGAAATGGAGAGAAAATATAACTCGAAACGCAAAGTATACAAACACAGCACTTGTGATTACGTGGATTTCAATTCAACTAGCGAATTATTTCAATCCAAATTTTTAAACTCTGATACATTTAAATGCCTGCCAACTTTTGCTAGTGCTGCGTTATTCTAAACTACTGCTTCGGTTTCAGATTCAGATATCATGAATAGTTTCTGGGGTTTTAGCTACAATCTTGTCTCGGTATTATTCTTGGATTTGATGACTGTGTTCAGTTGATTTGAACTTAACCAAGTTTCCCAGTGTTTTAACTTTCTCAGCTGGGAATATATATTTTGGAAAATTTGAACACAACCCTGTTGCTGGAAAGGTTGTTGGAATGGGGAGGTATTCCATGGTCTAGATTATATGTAAATGTGGGAAAGCGGGGTAGTCGGATAGCACGTTGGTTATGTAAACAAGAGAATTTCTCATTCTCTCGTGCTCGGAACTTCAGTGTGCGTGGAGGGAAGAGAAAAGGAAACCAATTGGAGGAACAGAGCATAAATAATTTTTCTTTTCATTTCTCCCTTCCGTCTTCTTCCTGCCTTCCGAACCTTAAATCCGAAATGTTATCTTTTCCATATTCATTGGTCTCGTAGGGACGGAGGTTCCATGGCCTGCTCTACCTGAGCCCTCCGCACCCTCATTTACATTATGCATGCCTTTCCCAACCTCCTCTGCATATGGAGCCTGGCCGGTGAAGAGGAAAACTTTCCCAAGAAAACCCATTTCCCATTTAACTCTGTAGGCAGAAAAGAAACAATCATAACAATAAAGCATTGTGATATCTCCCCCACTCAAGGTATATCTATCTATGCACTAAATATAGAGTCCTCGGTTTAGGGTTCTTCGCCTTTTAGGACTGCATCATTTCATTTCGGATTTAGACTGCATGTATACTTATCTGAGCGCTAAATAGCACATGTAGTTTATTTCTGACAAAGTTTCTGATTTCACGGAATATTCTATACGGGTGGTGCCGGAATACATATTTACTTCTACTGATATATTGATCATTGATCGGGTTTGTGATTTTTGCACTAGAATTGACTTACTAATTTTGAACAAATATAATATCAATACAATTCAACTGATAATGAAAATAAAATAATCTCAAAGACTGACCTATCAACCTTCTGTCTTGTTCATCAAAATTCAAGCGGTTTGCCATGTAAATTTGAATGGAAGCAACAGAGTTTCAAATCTCAGAAGTCCAATTCGCTACCGACAAATTTTGCAGGACCTTTCGCACGGATTCTACCCTACGCATATCCCGGCTTCAGTGAAAAGGGCAGGGTGAAAATAGGCTCCACAAATCCAAACACGTTTTATGATTATTAGAACATCACGGACCTATTACGGAGCACGAACTCTGGGAGTGATAATATCTCATCTTTTTCCCTTTGCTCTCCAGTCGGTCTAGCCGCAACAGCCTATAGCTCTGGTTATGGCAGGGACACAATAAGCACTACTTCCTGGCAGCCGACTCAACTAAACATTTCCCAGATTAGGAAAACATATTTGTTGGACTTGGAGGGATTTTATTGCATCCTTATTCAGATTCTTTGAAGTTTCGGGACCCCTTTTACAACTTTCCCTTCTACTTACTCTCAAATTAGTTTGGAGTAAAATAGCATGCCTAATTACCGGATGAGATAATGTACTGCCTTCAATCTGACCGTAGTGCCGCACGCATAGCTCGGTGAACTAGAGCCTGGAGCCATGGCTATTCTTCTTGAACCTAAATACCGACACCGACGCGGTCCTTTTGCTGGGCTTATCCGACAAAACCGGTCGACTGATCTATATTTACTACATTTGGTATAGATGTAGCTAGATATATGCAGTTAATTTAGGCGGATTTTGTTGTAAACTTGTCACCGTTATCAAGAAGCCCTGAATTTTAACTCACACAATAACAGAATCGAGCTGTAATAAGGGCAAGGGTCTAAATTTACGTGGGTACGTTTTCCCAAGAACTGTCCTACTTCGGATTTTGGACTCCCAATTCTGGATCAGCATAGATTTAACCTTTTCGTGCCACAATATAGGGTACTTATTTCAGGTTACTACATATATCTATGTATATTTTTTATTCTCATTTACAGCCTACAGCGAGGTTTGAAGTTCCTTCAACTTTATAAACCAGCAGCATAAACTTTCTTTTAGTTTTGCCACTTTCTTCAGGATACAATTTTGTGGGAAATAAGAAGTGGGTGAACTTACCGCCTGAGGCAACGCACGTGAGACTCATCGTTGCTCCTTCTGTGTAAGGACCCGCGAACCCGCCGATGTCCCGCCCAGTCCCGTCGAATATTTGAGGCCTTTGTGGTGGAACTGCAATGAAAAAAGAAGAAAAATTAACTTGATTAATATGTTAACTGAATCCAAGTTGACAATTAGAGGCATTTCATTCAGTGTACCTGAGCATGTCCAGTTCTAGAACGGATATAATTTGTCAATTTCAATTCTGATATGAGTATACATATACCTACCCTACTTATGAATTAGATTCCATATGAGTCCTCAACGGGGTAGCAACCCCGTTGAATCATGTTCTAATTCCCATTCGGAATAATTAATAGACTCTGCCCATATCTCACAAAAATGCATCAAAAGAAAAGTCATTGATTTCTAAAGTGGGCCCTTATCTCTACAGAGACTCTGTACTACATATTGTATACTTTTTGTTCAACTCCAATAGTCATCATGACATTCAGATTTAGTACAAGTCCCTAGGCTTATGGAATGATAGGAGAAAAAAATGCTTCGTATTGTATTTATCCGGAACAATACACCCTCGTTCCATGCTGTCATCAGCAAAAAAACCATATGCTCGTCACTGAAGAAGTATTCGAACAATGGGAGCTGGCTCATTGTTAGCAACCTACCTAGCGAGCATGCACTCAGGCCAAACCAGGTTTTGCTACAGTTCCACGTTCCAGTATCTCTTGTAGTTCTACTATTGATTAAATACATGCATTACACGCTGAGAAAGGGTGAAGTGAAGAGTGCTACTGGGATAATTTGATTGTTAAGGTTAGACAAAATGACTTTCTCGGCTCGCTCCCATAGCCAACTTCCTGTACAAGGGTTCACGGACATTTGGCGTGGGGGTATTTTCACTAAGCGCGTTTTTCAATTGATTCTGGGCTTATCAATTTGAGTCGGTAACGTTTGTTTTTGTGTTTTAGTACTTTTCCCCCAAGTTTTAAAATATATATCCAATAGAATTTTGTAGTAGTCAACTGGACAAATTGTGTAAGGTTAAGTTGAACATTTTTAGCCAAAAATATAGCGTACTAGTCCCAAAGAGATATAAACATTATGAAAATGAGAATTTGTAGGCATTGATAGGGCACAAAAGGAACGATGGAACAGACCGAGCAAACTGTTCAAAGTCAAATGACGGAAAACTGTGAGAAAGGGGTGCGAAGGTAGTAATTTGAAAGTGAGGGCCTGTGAGTTTGTTGGAGAAAAAAGTTTTGGGGGATGTAATCATAACTAAATTGAAGGAGAGCAATGAAGCGCCTCATTCTTTTAGAGCCGAGGGGAGATTTAATTCAATTATGCACAAGTTAAAAGTTCAGCAACTTCCTCATCATCAACCGCACTGTAGATGCTCTGAACTCCACTCAACCCCCGAATTGCGGGCTGAACAGTCGACGGTAGGAGAACTCGATTCTTTCTGCCGACCTCATCAAAACATTCCTACTTTCCCTCTAATTATCTGAATGTGACTAATTCTATACTTTATCGGTTCACATCCCGTAGTATCACGCACAGAACGCACATTTTTCGGTACCGTTATATGTACCGTGTCCACTAACTGCATAAAAATATGTCCTAGTCCAGTTTAGGAGAACCAAAAACCAAACATAACCTTGTACTATTTAAACACATCGCCACTACGTAGGTTTTCAGCGATGATGGGGCTCACTGTTTAACAACAGTACAATTTTCATTTGAACTCCGAAATGGGAAATAGAATTGGTCTTTAAGAAATCGCAAAACATTTCCCGTTGAACAGTTCAAGGATAAAAGAATACTTCCTAAATATATTAAGCTTCAACATGTAGTAATTGTTAAGTTCAATTTCAGACCCAAATTTCATTAGGGAGATCAAGAGTTCACAAATACGGCAATGCAAACTATTCATGATGAAACAGCTTTTTATATGGAGAAAAAATATCCGGCTTATTTCAGACTCGACGAGACAGATATGGTTATTGCAAATATGGTGCAAACGCAAAGGACCATTTCCGTCGCCATTCCAGACCAGACCATGATCTCATGGCTGATGAGTGAAGGGCGGATAGTTTTGCCTAAAATTTTGGAAGTATTCTGTAGTTCTTGTTGTCCCCAAAACTGCATGCATAAACTAATTCACCGCCTGCAGAGCTCCGTGGCTACATTTGTCAGGAAGTCGGGAAGAGCCGGGGCGTCGATGGATCCGTTTATTTTCATTTACATACGTATGTACCGGATCCGGTTCGTTGGGCCGGCTGGGTTCTGGGCTGAGTGTATGCGTCGCGTGGAGTAGAGAGACATTACGTGATTGATTCATGTAATACCCCAGAGACAATATTACAGAGACCGTGGAAAGGACAGTCGAGGCCTGTCAGACCAGCCCTGCCTCTTGCTCCACTTGGCTTCACTCCGCTCCCTATTCCTAGTTTACTGACGCTTCATCGTGGTCGAATCGACTTAAAACATGTGTGACTTATGGTATAAGCCTCCAGCGTTGACCCATTGAGCATTTTGGTGTATAATTCTTCAATGAAACAGATGCGTACTAATAGACAATATAATGGTTAGGAAATTTCGGGCGAGCAATCTAGATATATGTCTGTGCTTGTGATGCTAATGACTTTCAGTTTTCATTAATCCGGCTTTTCAAGACTGAAATAACCAAGAAGTACCAGTTACGTTGCGGTTATGTTGCTAGAAATTATGGTCTAGCCCTTGTTAAGTTCAACATTGATGGACACGAAAGCAAAGTAGCAAACAGTTGCAGCTTGATAAAACTGCAAAGTCGAATTACTCCGTGAGAAAAGCCTGACTACGAGTACTGCTGGTCCGCATTTTAAAGAGTGCATGGAGAGAGAACTGTGTAGAAATACACAGCAGGGTTCAAACCATAAAGAGACTCTGAAATAGAAAACTTATTCTCACACAGGAAGAGGGAGAAAGTGTAAATAGAGATGCTGCTGGTTTTCAAATAACAGAGAACCGTGAATGGTGACTACCAATGCACCGCTTGCTTTCTCTTTCTGTAGTTTCAGCTCGTGTTCATTCCGACTTGAAGTTGAGTTGTTGTTGAGGACTTTCAAGTGAAGAGAGTGTATGAAGGTTTTCCGGTATATTTCTCCAGAATGAAGGAAAAGGCGAGACGTCTCACTTTGTAAATATGCGGGTGGTAATAGAGGTACAGGAGAGTAGGGAGAGGTGCTGCTGTTGCAGGCTATCCCGTGATCTCATATACATTTGCCAACCGAATATGGGACGGATATATTAGTAAAGTAAATTTTAGAAAGACCCATGCGATCACCAGATCTCCGAGTACACAACTACCACGGAGGGGAGGGAACTCCCTTAGTGCACTAACACAAATGCATGTACATTTACCCAGAACTAAATTGGAGAAGACAAAGGGGTGTAAGAATCTAGTAGGAAAGGAAGAAGGAAATGAAGTTCACAGTCTGCGAAACAATGGAGCAAAACTCGAAGAAAGTGAGCGGGGGTACATCGGAGGATTTTATGGGCTCTCATGATGTATACAGTTGGGATTAAATTATCTCGAAACGGCTGCTGAAACTCAAACTCAACTTTGGACGGTAGAACAACGTTCTGGGAGCAGAGCCCATGCTGTGCCGGAAATCGGGAACTGCAATTAACTGCGAAAGCAAGGCGTCTGGGAACTCCTCGTTGTAGCAGGCAGTATAGTGTAACAGCTTAGCGGGAGGATGTTCTCACTCCATTCTCCCGTGCGGAGGATTAGTATTTACCATCATTAGAAAGTCAATGAGGAGCGGGAGTCGAGGGAAGCCTACCTATTGAAGTAATTATGCCGTTAGTCATCTGGGCAAATAATAATATTTGTTGAGGCAGGAGGGAGAGATTGCTCTGTTCTTGGCCTGGGCTGGGGTGTCTCTCTGCGGTATCTCCAGGCTGGAGTGGGTGGTTAGGTTGGAACTCATTCTCTCACTTCAACCCGGTGTGACTGACAGGAAGAATTGAAAGCCGCTTTCAATCCGGCCACGACATATATGACCTTTGCCTTTGCTCCTAAGCCCGGATAATGTAAGGAATGAAGCCACTGATGGACCCTAAAATCCTACACCGGAGGGAAAACGTGGCAAACTTACTGCAGGGCAGACACACATAGTCTCAGGACTAGTCACTGAAGAACTGGAAGTAAATGACGTGCCCATTTAATGTATCAGGAACATGGGGGATTCAGTACCATCACGGACAAACCTCGTATTCCACCAGGAAGTATATGTTGCCGGCATTTCGTAATTGCAATACAGTGAGTTACAGGTAATGGATGTAGAAGTGTTCTATTTAAAAGTAATTTCGCCTTACATATACTTTGTTCTATAAAATGATCCAAATGTATTTTTATAAATGCAACCGTATAAATCATTTTGTTAATCGAAGCATTTAAGGGATGTAACAAAGTATTTTTCCACGCAGTTAAAACAAACATTAGACATTTCGTTTAGGCTCACGTCCACAAGTCTAAGATCTTTTCGAGTTTTTTTTCAGTGGATCTACAATCCGCATTTCGTGGTCACGTAATAAGATTAAGTTGACTGCGCAAAAAGATCGATATATACCTCGAAATAAAAGCATAATGCTAAGACCTTCTCCTTCTACCATAAGATACTTCCTCTAACGGTAACACGTACAATTAGGTTACGTGCCAAGGAGTTAGCACTGACAACGTGTTTAGACCCTGCTGCTCGTTATATCTTCGTACGTATTGTTGTTCTCTCCAGACCGGAGAAAAGAGACAAGAAGTAAATAAGAAAATGAGAAACTTTTTTCTCTCCTATTTCTAGAAATGTTTGAACATCAATTTCCTCTTCACCCGTTTCTCAATTTTAGCGTCAGACAAACTTGGAGTCTAGTCGGGAGGAGATGGAACAAGGTAGCTACAGAAGGCAGGAGAACAGGCAAACAACCGAAAACCGAACCCTGAGTGAACCCATGATACTCCATATATCATTCCCAATAGCGTAGTCTGTTCTGGTGAAAGCCCGTATAGCTCGAACATTGCTAATGCTAACCCTTTCCGTTGTAATGAAAAGAATTAACGCCGAACATGTCCCTCTCTCCCTCGACCAGGGACAAGACAAGTGGTTCGGTTTGAGGTTTTAATGATAATAGGCCTTGTGGAACATGGGGATTCCCACTCCGTGTACAACTACAAAGTAAATATCATCAGTGGCTAACGTCTACACAAGTTTTTTTCATTTGTAATCCATTTACTCACTTTAGCTCCACTACTTCCGTAGTAGGTAGGTATTGTATCATGTGTTCCGTATATATTAGCAAACTTTCTACAGCTTTCGTTCTGTTTCAATACAAAATCCTTACGAGAAGCCTTGTCTGTAAGTTTCAGCCGTTGTTGGTGGGATTCAGGCCTCAGCTTATTCTACACTGTCTCTGGCAGAATGAATTGACTCTTAGTGTCAGGCCAAGTGCAGGGTGATAAGCTAAGCAGATTCCTGTAGAACAAATTGTAATACGAATCGGATCTCAGGTCCCAGATCAAACTGATGCATACTATTTACTGATATACTCCCTAAAAGAAAATCTCTACAGGCACTCTCGGCTCTTCACTCTATCCTTAAAGGGTTCCTCAGCTGCTAAGACTTTAGGAAGTATTGAGATTGAGACTCGGAGAAAAAACCTTCGTCTATTGATTCCCAAAGACATGTACCCACCACCCGGAGTGCGGCAGAGCCAAATCGATTTTATTTAATGTGAGTGGACTTTTCACGCCCTGGCCTAAGAGCACCGGCTGGGCTTTCATTGAAACACTGTAGTCAAACCCAAGCAAGGTTTGGCTACCCCTTTGCCACTCGGCAGGACTGAAATGGGAGAAGGACTCCAACTGCCAAAAACAATTTCTCGCATACGGAGAAATATATTTATTATCGAGGACTCTCTTGATCTCTATCAAGTTAATGAGAGTGGTAGTCCAGCCGAGTATTCCTCAGCGAACCCATTTGTAGCTAGACTTGTGTCTTGAATAGCTAGGATTATGCTGGGATCGGTTCTTAGAAAATTTGCTCACTTCATGTCAGGTCACTTGGACGTTGATTTCTGAACTTTGTAATTTATTATTCCTGTTGGTGGTAGGTGTTCGGATCTAGGCCCGTCCGACCCAGACCCGAACGCAGTTAAATAAAAGGACAAATAGGACGAGAAGGATACTAATCCCAAATGCCGATTTATTCAATGTAACTGGACTGGAGCTTGTGGGACTCCAGACCAGGACTTGACTCTATGAGTGGTAGTGAGTAAGTTGTGGACTCTACGGAGTTCACAGAGTAAGTGAAGAGAAAGAACGGCTCTGGTGGCTGCTGTGTGCTGCAGAGTGCAACAACCTGGATGACTATGTGATTTCTGGGAAATCACATGGTCTGATTGTTCTGTGGACTTGCAGACACAGCACTCACCAGAACTGCACTTGTGTGATGTTATAAAATGTGGTATGAGGTGTACACAGTACACATATGGTTAGGTTAGAGCTACATAATACATAATATGTCTTGTCATGACATTGAATGACTCTACGTAGTAGAGGGGTTACTCTATGCTATTTCTAACGCAGAGTTTGTAATGGTAAATGTAGGATTTACGGATAATCGATGATATGAACTTGAACAGTGATTACCAAGTGCAGTACATGAAAATTAGAGCATTCATGTGCAAAGCTGATTGCAATGCAAATACTAATACCAATTATTGAAATGCCTTAGAATAGTATAACTAACGTTATATATTTAGATATGTGTAATGAATTGTCAAGGTATGCAAAAATTTATTGCTCAAAATAACTTAAGATTCAAGGCCGCTAGCAGCAAAGGCAGCCACACCTAATCGTGGCCAAACCTGAATTGACCAACGTCCGACGTCGATCTACCGTAGAATCCTTCAAGATCTAAAAGGACTTGGACCATGGCATATTTTTCTATTAGTCCAACTTGTCTCTGCTGGTGCTTTTTGGGGAAAGAAAGCAAAGGAAACCCCAGTTCTTGCTCCCAGGAAAGAATATCGTGAGAAATTGCTATAGTGGTAACAGACCCAATAGGATTGGAGATGGTCATAAATTTTCACGACAGATTACTCTTTAACTCGCTTTCCCCCCTCTGCTTGTGCGGAAGCAGAGAAAAAGAAATATATACACAAGATTCATTGGTGAATCCGGGGAGCTGGCCAAACCCCGACCCTAAGAAGAAGCCTATGGAAAATATATTGTCGGCTACTGCATTCATTTGCCCTTTCTCGGAAGGATTTGTGACTTTTGAGGAAGAGAGCAGGGGTTCTCATGCTTTACTTGCTTCACTTCCGCCTTTCATGCACCAGACCAAGGAGAACCCCGTCATTCCCAAGCCTCAATGCTCTTCCTTCCGACAATTACGCTTCCCTTCACCCAGAGCCCCTGTCCGTAAATACGAGCTTCCGCCCTCCACAAACAAGGGGCAATCAGGAGGGTAGGACACAAAAGCATCACTAAAACTTTCTCCGAAACTTTCATCGGATAATTCGTGTATTGTCTCCCAAGCTAGTTAAGTCTGTGCGGTGTGTGATAATTAAGTCCTGCCCTTTGTGCATTCCGATTTGCCTGAGAATAGTTATATCAAACGGTATTACAATTTTGAAGTTACTTACGTTCTCGTTTATTCTGATGTTTTGAGGTTTGGCGATAGTTATTTTAAAATATTAGCTAATGTACATCGTAACGAAGTAACGACTCTTCCGTCTGTGAAATCGAACAATAATATGATATCGTTGGAAAGCTAACAACCTTGAATCGATTGAGGTGCATCTGCTACAAGGCGCAAATCAATATCTCCAGTCATTCGATTAACGATTTTAACTTTGCAGAGCATCGAAATATTATTCGCCTGATTTAGTAACGTGTACAGGCGATAGAGACATTCTACCATATTTTATCGTATTAGCTAATACAACCTACTAAACTGGCTGAGATTTAAAAAAATGAACATTATGAGTAGTTTGCGCGCGGAAACTGTTAAAAGTACGATCATTTACGTTCTTAAGAGTGTAGAAGAAACCACTGGTACTGTTTACGTCAGTGGAGGAATACCAGGCAAGCCGTGCATCGCTTTTGGTAAGGATAAATAGGGCTAAAGAATGTAATCAGCATGTGTCAAGCCTTAAGAATTACAGTAAATACCAAACCACAACAACTCCACTTGATGGATTTAATTTGCATTGGAAAATCGAGTGGAGTAGTTGTTCAAATTCAAATTTGATTACAAAAAAATTTCCGGGGTAGAGAGAAAGTGGAGTTTATAATTAAGGCCACTGCTCATAAAGTAAAGAGGTTCGTGGTTCAGATTCTAGAGCCCAAGGAGCTCTCTGGATAATTGAGCGTGTGTATCAAAAATTGATAATTTCATGACTTGCAATAGTTAGTTCGGAGGGAGCAGGATGGAAGTGAGGAATAGATAAAGTGTGTAGAGCTGACTAGGTCCCCACTGCTGCTCTTTCCACGATCAAAATACTCCATTATTCATTAGTCTCCTCCTCCTAATGAAGGAAACGGCAGGCTTTTTGACTAAGTAAAATCATTAGAGTTCAAAATCTATAGCACTGCTCTTAGAAGGAACACTCCCTAGCTCACAAAGTCATGTATAGTCACAACCATTTGCCATTTCCAAAACATGGCATGCCGCCTCGTCCCAGTTAAACCCCGATTCTACGTCGTTTAAGCATTGATGTTTTTGTTTTTCACACTTAGCACCTTGGCTAACAGATATTGAATTGTAGGCTGACACTAAAGCTAAAATATTCATCAGGGATTCAGATTCCTGGGACCACGTAGTACTGTATGGGAATTCGAAATAGTTGAATTGGACATCAATGTTAGAAGCAATCAGTTAAGCGAATAATATGTGCTCCTGAGTAATAAATGACTAAAAATAAATGTGTTCGGGATAGTAAATAACCCTTTACCGTAGGGACCGCGGCTCAGTTGGCACGGTTCAATTGACCGCGGACGCTAATGCTCTCATCCCCAACAGATAGCTATGAGCTGCGAAGTTGTTATATGGTAAGCACTTCTCCGGACTCGGTGGACCAGAGCTCTAAAGATTTCCTAGAAACAGAAAGCTAAGGCCAGATGAGGGCCAAACTCAAGTCATTTATTTCAATATGTGACGCGTCGATTTGAATAATAGAAGGAAGGGGAAAGGCGGAGAGAGAAAGAGACGAGAGGAGACTCAGATAGAGTCTTTGGACACACCAAATCTCTGGAGACAATAGATAAATTGTTGGCGTTATTTCACTCGGCTGAGTACGAGTTATTCATCAAAATATCACATACAATTACGTCCTGTCCGTTCCAGAACCTGATCCGGTGCCGTATACGCTATATCCTGTCTGCATGCGGTGACACCTACTTACTCCGCTCAGCTTTCTCCATGCCTGACTCACTCAGGCTGTCAGTTCAGGGCGTTGTGTTCATTGTCCACAAAAAGTTCATGATTGCCCTCCAGCCGAAGCCAAAACCAAACAAGGGACTAGATTCCAGACTTGAATGCATGCATATTAGATCAGCTTAATATGCATAAATTCACAGAGGAATTTTACCGACGGAAAAGTTTGCATGTGTGTGTACGAGTTTTGGATGGTATGGCTGAGGGAAATGAGAATAAGTCTTCATAAATATGTAAACAATAGCGGGCGTGGGAAGCAAAGAATAGGGAAAAGGGCCCTGACGCTAACTACCGCACATTCCTTCTGTTTTTATGTTTCAACTTTGGGCTTGGCTAGTACGCACTTGTGATGTGAGTCTGGTTTAAAATTTTATTCCGTTCTTTGTTAAATACCACATCCATTTTCTCTATTATATTTCCCACACAGGCCATCATCCCCTCCTGGAAATGCTTATGCTTACACTGCACAGTTTCCTTCCAGTAGAGTGGTTAATTCCAGAAAGTAGTAGCAGGAGACTGGTCTATGTGTATATTATTCATGAGCGGGTGTATCGATCTCTTTCATTTAATTATCGCACATGACTTTCTCCCCACAATGACAAGGAAGCTCGGCGCCAAATCCCGTATGGTCATTTGGACCTCGAGGATTTGGGCCAGGTAATGCCGTCCTTCCGGTTGATATTTGTCCTCAAAACAAACTACATGTCTAATTTGGATTCTTGGTCGAGATTGTATACACTTTTCGAACCCTAACTTATTTTTGCGCTATCCATCTGATTTCAAGTTAGGAGAAGTATGTTTTCTCCTGCAAACTACAGCGGTATTGGATATAAACTGGCATTCAAATTGTAAATACCGCATATATATCGATATTTATAACATACAAGACTTAGATTATGCTACAATATTGATCAAGCCTCAGCACTGTTTATTCAACACACACATCAAATAAGTATTCCACATAATGCCAAGAACCGAAAACCGTATGCTTTCTTTGATTAAGTCCTGTATTAGATCATTTAATAAGGCCCAAATTGCCCTATTCACAAGATTAGCGTCCAAAACACTTAGAACCTCCAGTTGAAATTTTGGTAGAATCTATATGTGCCCAACGCTGTGACGACTACGAGTTATCGTTAGTCCTAGTTATCTAGCCGACACAGCCGGCCCAGTTCACTCTAATGTATTCCTTTCGGAGGGAAAGAACAGACTCTTTTTTGCTTTTTTGATTCCTTCCAAATGAGTGGAACAAATTAATCCACACTCAAAACTGGGAGAGCGGAAAGGAGTTTTGGGCAATAGACAAACACAAAGTAGAAACTTTCCGTCTGGCGTACAGCATTTATGAATATGAATTTTTGGGACCAACAGACGGACGTTTGTGAAGAATTAATGAATGCTTCAGGAACATTTAATGCTATTCAAACGAGTCAATGGCAAGTTACGCAAAAAGTTGTAAACATGAAAATACGCGTGTCAAGGGTTTCGCAACTCGTAATATTTGGTCTGGCTTTCTTTTATTTGGTAGTGTGTTTCACAAACAAAGTCACTTATGTCATAAAATTCCTTGTTCTTTCATCATTCGCGTTTGTTCTCTAAATAATTTAGTGTTTACTTACTCATCGCGAATAAATACAAAGTGATATTAAACTTTCAGCATTCATATGTAACAGTCTCAAGAAAATCAGGCTAGTATTTTACGCTTGTAGCATTTTCAAGCAGCTATGACTAAAGCAGTTGCATTACAACTTACAGCTATGAGAAAGCTTTCGACGTCAGCTGTGCCTTACAATATAAAGCATGGAATTTAATTTCGTAATATTATAATCAGAAGCAGGCTATTCATCGCTGTAACGAACGACTATAAGGCGCTCAACAAAATAAACATATTTAGATCCTGGTTCGCTGGCTGAATACAAAGAGGAATTGAATCGAACCCTCGAATCTAATGCCCTGACTGAGATGAGGTGGGGAAAGGACGAAGAGAATGAAAATGCGGAACAAGGAAAAGTAGGAGAATAAACAATCTTTTGACACATCTGACTGACTCAAGATTCGGTATTTGCAAAGGATGGAGAAAGTATTGGCGTGAGAGAGAAGCTTCGAGGAGAAGACTGAAGACCCGTAAAGACTTTGAGTCCGTGTTGCTCTTGAGATGTAGAAAAGGCCAACGCCAAAGTCAAGTAATCTCCCTTTGCATAAGGCCCTTCTAAAGTAAATGGAGAGCAGCAGGAATTTGGGGTGCTACTACGAATACGAGCTTACGAGCTAGGATGCGTCTGATTTAAAGGAGAAAAATTTATACGTCTAACCTGGCCTAGTAGATGCTGACTGTCCCAATCCCAAACTCTACTTACTATACTCGCTTTCTCCAATCAACTTCCAATACGCTTCGTATGCCAAATTATCACTATTGAAAAGCTAAATTTATCCAGAAATTATTATGGTTTTAATACTACACTATCGATACTTAAGTTAAAATTTGATATATGCTCGGTCGGTACGGTATAATAAGCTGTATTTGATACATGCTCGGTACGGTATAATGAACTGTACTCATTTAGTTAGCTGTTAGTTACTCGTTTGTGCGCTACATGTGTACTCACCTTAGTGCTATGATTTGAGTAGATACATGTACTTCATTTGATTCACAGTAATTCCGCATATTGGAAGTTGATACGTCGGAGAAAGTAAGTAGGGCACAGCATATACAGATATAATGCAGGGTGTGCTCTCTCCGTTGGATTTGGGCATACGTTATAGTGGGACCATAGAATGTCAGTTAAGACGTAGCACTGGTTACGCCACTGTTTCGAGACCTCTCCCATGTACTCTTCCCGACTGTGTACATTATGCCCTCCGTGTGACTGAGGGAAGACGAAGGAAGATGAGGAGAAGAAAGGGATCTCCTGGCAGATCGTGAATGGAATAATAGAAGATTCGCGTGTGGGAAGAAAAAAGAAAAGCGAATTCGTTTTCTTCACTTTGCCCTTTTTCTCTCCTGCCTCCTTCCCTTCACTCCGTTTTATTGTGGGACTGACCCCTCTTCTCTCCTCAAATGAAACGAACGGACCTCCAGGGAATTCAAAATCATTCGTCAACTCCTACCACTACTCTTGTCCAACAAACTTCATATTACGCCCGTCCTACCTATATCATATTAACTACCGGACGTTCCGATGGAAGACTCATCCGCCGCTCCAGTCCTGACAAGGCACTGGATCTCGACTTCTGGACCACATACACTTTCTCTATCTCCCAAAACCAATACTCAGAGAACTTTTACGACTTTACCTAGAATTTCAAAGTGTGGGTACTATGTATTTATTCAGAAGAGGGACAGAATAGGGAACGCTGGTGTACTACTTTCAATTACACAGTTAGCAGTTTATTGTATCTTTTGAAAATCCGAGCATTTTTAATACGACCAAGAATGTACAATACACTGTTTACCCAATGCTCGTATTACACATTGTAATATTCAGTAGTTAACCTCAATTACAAGTGCTACCATAATATTATTTCATTTCCAGCCGTAGTCTAATTTCCTTATTATAAAGGAAATGTATTAGACAGGGAATTAGTGACGCAGTTTTCATTATACAAGGCAGACAATGCAGAGTCTGAGCTGAAGCGAGAAGAGAGGAAAATATTAGTTTTCCATATGGAGTTCTGTGGGGAAGAAGTGGAGAAAATAAAATGTTGAAAGTCTCTCATGATTTATGATGAGATGGAGAGAACTTCTCCTGCCAGTTACAGTATGGTTATTTGGGTTGAAAGGAAGAAATCATAGGATCCGAGCCTAGAAGAAAGAAACTCTTCCGGTCTATGTTACCGTGTATGCCTACTTATATTTATTATGCTTGCAGTGTACGGATAATAACGTGTATTTAAGGCTTGATATTTTATTGCAATAACATTGTGAATACTTCATGCACTGCTCTAATGAACAATTCGGAGTAGAATTGCATGAACATACAATAATACTCGAACTTGTATTAAAAAACTCGCCTTGCCTCTGAACTGTAACATAGGAAGAATAAGCTCTAGGTAGGCTTATGTCTAGAAACTGTTGGTAATTCCCTGGTTCCACTTGCACTTTTCTCCCAGTTCGCATGGAGCATAAGTTTAATTCCTCTTTTTTTTTCTCGAGATGACAGTTCAACTTTTCCTTTCTTGGAATACCAACTAATTACAATCATCATCAACATCACCCATCTCCAGGAGTGGAAGTGCCAACGCCAACACCCCATCCGCAACAACTCCCTGACACACTTCACGGCGAGAATGTAAATAAAAACTTTCCCTCGACGAGAGAAAAGCGGGTCGGAGTTCCTCTCTTCGCCATATTTACGTAAAACAATGCACTCAAGTTCTTGATTATGACGATGACGGGCGCGTAATTACTGGACCTGAAGCCTAATTGATTATGTGTGAAATGTGAGTTCTAGTATCCCGTAGTAATTTGTAAAATTTTCTTGATTAGAGGAGAATATGGACTGTACGAGTCATTAGATTAAATTTATCTTCACTTCTGCTCCAGTTTCCCATAATGGACGGGATGAAAAACTGGAGCTCGACAATTCCGAGCTTTAAAATTACTAGTGCTCAAATGGCCAAATTCGTAATATCTTATAGTTCAACTGATTTTAAATTTAAGTTACGCCACGATAGATTTAACACCTCTGTATCAATTAAAATAACCTAACAAACCTTTAAACATACCCTAACCTAACCTATAACATGTGTGAATACATTTTTCCGGCTATATTATGGATATATATATTGAGATATATTGAGTATGGCTTACAATAGACAAGTTAGTTTTTAGTTGAGTCATGAAATAGTGATTTGAGTTTCGGTGGACTAGTCCAGCCGTGCAATTGTCACGAAATCAGGACAAAACCAGACTCTTAATGTTAACAGTCGATTTCAATTAAAGACACAATTGGAGGGAGAGAAGAAAACGTCGTTTTGCTTTGTGTGAGTGAGCAAATAATCAGCCATTGCTTAATTGATGCCTTTCAGACTCTCTAGTGTTCCAGGAAAATGTGTTCTCAGAAATTCTCGCAGCATCAGCAATCAAGAGAAAGTCTGAAATTACGCTCTTTTCTTTCCTCTCTCCCTTTCGCCTCGTCTATGCAAGAAAACCCGAGTACAACTAAGTAGATGAAGCCTCAACTTTCCTCAACTAATTTCAATCATGTGCTTGGTCTCTGGAAATACCCTTACATCCGCATGTTGTGTTTCCGATTCAAAAAAAGAACTAAACATACTGTACACCAAAAAGTTTGGACAACACAAAACAAAGTTACGAGCACAGGAGACAAGAACGTATAGGAGACTAGTGGACAATTAAGTACAGAGTTAGCCCCTTTGAAATTTAGTCAAAACTACGACCAGTAAAGCCAGACGTCGTGCAACTAAAATACTTCACTATTCTATACTGTAACCACGGCGCTTTTGTGATATCTCCTGACAAACAAGCTGATTGGGATCAGTGCGCCGGGAAAGGAAAACTCAAAGTTCATTTGTACCCGAATTGATGAGTGAAATAATAGAGTCTGGAGGTGGAGAGACACTTGACGCTGGAGGTTCTGGAGCTTCAGCCCAAGAAGTATTACTTTTCGTGTGACAATCGATCCACCAGGTGTGTGTACATAGAACTGAAGGGAAACGTGAGCCAGCGAACGTGACTTCCAAGTTAAGTTTGAGTTCTCTTACTCTTGCTCTCATTGATTTTGTCATTCCTTCGCTCCTCTCCAAACCTCCACCGACCGACTCGACTTTCTCCAACAACTAAATCTCAAGGAGAGAGCTCGATACATTAAGAAAGTCGGAGGAGAAGCCACACAGACACACAGAGGGATGTACCATGGGACACGGACACAACTTTTTTTGAGTCCTCTTCATCTTGTTAGCGGTTAACCCCAAAGAATCAAATCTTAATTCCCTATTGGGATAAAGTTCCGTTTATTACATTAGGGCTCAGTCAGAGTCAACGCCACGTCGTACATAGAAGACTATGCTGGACAACATATAGGTTCACTCAAGCCGAATTCTGAAGCCATAACTGCTCAACTTTGACACTGCGAGAATTCATTGTAGCAAACTTTTTTCAACTTACTTGAGTATGTAACAGTCGTATGTAATACGTAACAGTATGCAATCATGTTGTAGTTTTGGAGGAATACTCAACATTCTGACTAAATACTAACAACGAGAGGCTTCAAAAAAATTCAATTTAAACTTTCTTGATATTACGTCGAAAGTAATTACCGAAGTATGGTTGTTAGGTTTTCGTAATAAGGCACGATGTTAGCGTCATTTTATATTAAAGTGTAATTTCAGTAAGCATTTTGCGACAAAATATATAATATTATTCTAAGCTAATTTAATATAATATTTTGCTGCTGATGATCTTGTACGAGGTACATAGGTACAACGACTGCTAAAATTAATATGTGACAGCAAAGATTAAAGGACCATATGAAATTTTTTTAGGAATTAAGCCCCATACGTTTGTGCTGACTGTAGGTACCTTGAAAATGCCTTTAACATAGTTTTTGTTTCCTTCAAACTTCGAATTAAATACGACGGCTTGGCAAAGTTGAAATAATAATTTCTTATTACATGTTTTTTAAGCATTTTTTTTCGTTGGACACGATTCACCAATATCCCTAATTGACCCTTGAAAGTGGAAGCACTTTTCGTACAGTTTCCCTACTCAAAAAAGTGTGGTTTTAATTACAAATTGTAGGAGTGTTCAAAATGCTCGGCGTGGCTTACTTCGAAGTTGTGGAGCATGAAGGATTTCATGGAATAATATAGTCAGGAAACTTCTCGGGAGAGTCGTAAGATGAGTAGGTTAAGCACCTTTTTACGACGGTCGAGTCTTGGACATAACTCCATGGCGAGTAGTTGGATGGGTCTACAAGCTGTTAGAAATCCCATTGGAAATAAATTAGTGGTGTGGTTAAAACTATGAGAGAGTGTGGGGCGAGGATGGATTACTAAGTGATGATAGTGAGAGCTTGGGAAATGGGTTCAGGGACGAGGTTGGGAATTGCCGAGAAGAAGCTTTGGGCTAGTGGGCTGCTGTAGTGGAGGAGGGCTAAGAGGAAGATGAGTAAAGTAAAAACTATTCTCCATTTTTATGGCTTCAAACAGAGCTCATGCATGAACTTTTTAGTTTTCTCAACAAGATTTTAGGAGGCGGGTCGACTGAATAATACACACGACTCGGCGGAGAGTGAGAGAAAGTAGGGGTAAAGTCAAGTCAGCAAGGAAGAAAAGATTATGGGGTTGATGAGTGTCTACGCCAGGGTTGGGCACACGCCTTCACCATATGATTAACTTCAAATCTCGATTCACTATCAAGTTACTAAATAGTTTTTTAAAAAAGCAGATCCATTGAGACGACTTATCATAATTAAATGGCTCAAATTATTAGCCCATCCTTATGTATTATGCTTTATGCTACATAAATGCTCAATTCAAGGTATCACAATACAACACAAATCGGTAGCCCGACCTTCTTGTGACGATCAGTTTGTATATGGCTATTCTCAAAAAAATTAAATCTTGACAAGTTTATGAATCTTTAAAACACTACAGCAGAATAAAAAAAAATTTGGATTTGGACTCCGAAGGTATTTTCCATCCCTACTTCTGAACTCCGTATTTGAGAATATGCAATATTTCCGTGGAAGCCAAGCCACTTTCACTCTGTGCGACCCTCCTAATTTACCACTGGCCTGATTATCTTTCTCTCAACTCCATCAAGGATGAAATAGCGGGCATTATCTCTCAAAACCGCCTCCTCTCTTCGCCCCAGCTCCTTAAACTTAATGTGTACGCTTTTTATTTTTATGTCATCATCAGACAGAACACTACGAAGGCGTATGCTAGCCATATCTTCTAGTACGCCAACGCTCCAGCTTCGCTCTGGGCCTATAACCGTCTTCAGCTCCGCTCTATCAAAACAGTATCAAGTGCTTTCCCCACTCTTCGTTTTTCACAAAGAAGAAATTAAGTGACCCAGGGGCAACATATATGGACATGCCCAGCTGGTATTGTAGTGTCTCAAAACACTTATTCCTTTCAGGACGGGGTCTCTTATGCTGGTCTAAAGCAACAACTGAGGAACACACGGTTTCTCATTTTAACACGTTAGAGTTAGCCAACGTTATCATAGCATTTTCATACTAGTCCCAGGCATTACCTGCAACCGTCTGTCCAATATGGAAGAAAACAATGACCTTTCATATGTTTGTTTTGCAACTGATTGTGCGCTATTACAGTACATAGAAAGGATCAACAGAAACGTTTCAAAGTCAGGAATCCAGTTTGTAAAGCTGTGAATTAAATTTGAGTTTATGATTCTACATATAATTGCACATAAGGATGTCGTTATAGGTCCATCACGATGTTATGAAAGGTCTTCCTGACATTTCGTCACCTGTGATGATGCACCTGGAACTGGAATATCCTATAGGCCCCAATTTTTTCGCAAGAAGATCTCAATCTCATTTCGATAGGCGTAATAAACACTCTCGTATGTCTCCTATATAATTGTAGGTAGGTACTCGTAAGTCTGCGCAGCAGTGAAGTTATTACATTGTGCAGAATCGAATGCCTCCTTGATAACTTTGTCCTACTTCAGTATCAAAACTGTTTTCAATTTACACTATCTGTGTCATGATAATGCTTATGAATAAGACATGTATTTAGGAAAAGATCGATAATTATATTTAATACCAACTGTCATCCAAAAATAATTGTATATTTCCACCACAACAAGCTTTTAGGTCATTTATTAAAGTGATCCTACTTTTTTCCCTGGTGAAAGTGATAATTAGACAGATATTTCATATCTACCTATATATGCCAATGCCTCTGCTTGTTCCGATTAACATTAATTTTTACGTACCGAAATCGAAAGGAACCCGTGCTCTAATCTTCTACAATATGTAATTGTGAGCGAGTCTTCGAACCTATTTCATGTTTGATAAACACATGTAACATGTACATCCAGCACCGTCCCGAAGTTTAATCTTCTCAATTCTTTATCCTACACCCAACAGCAGTCAGTGAGGATTTTGGACAGGTGTGGACCGGGTCCAGTTCAAAGGTCAATGGACCTCGGATTTTCTGATTCCTTACAGACTAGTTTGAATTACTTTTACTAGTCCTAGTTGTTCTAACACAACAATTAGCATGAAAACATTCTCATTTGTCCTTTTATGTGTTCAGAAGTTTATTAATTTTGATTATGGCTAGAGAAAATGCTCAAATTGTTCGCAATAAGAAATAAAAAAAATCCCAATTACTACATGCAGGGGATTAGACGTGCGTCTCACTCAGTGAGAACAACGCCGTGTTCATCATCCAGAGCCGCCTGAAGGGACAAAGTACGGAGTTATTCATATCCGAGAGATTGGTTGCCTGATATGACTCTTCACCCCCGCTCATCGTCCCAAATTACAAGTAGCTTCGCTTTCTCTTAATAAGACGAACGAGTATAATACCGAGGCTTTCTTTCTGACTATGACTCTGTTTTGCAAGGAGTTTCTCAGGTAGGAGGTAGGGAGGCTCCTGAGAAGATTTCATAAGTCTAATGGGATGAAGAAAGCGAAGGAGGGAGGAAGAGAAAGAAGAAAGAAGGGAGAAACGTGATCGATAGAGATTTGGACTCATGGAGCTACCTAATGCTCATTCCACTTTTCTTTCCGCGAAGGGCGAGGCTCCGTATCCTTCCACCCAGACCAGGTTAAGGTCTCGAGAACTCTGGAGAAAAGCCTATGGGGTTCCGAGACAAAGACTCGTCCTGCAAGTGAATTATCAATAATGCTAATGGTAGGAGACGAAGAGAGCCGGAACTGAGTTCATAAAGTACAGTTGTCTCTCGGCTTTTATCCTAGCTACCTACCCTTTTTGCATTATGCCCAGGAGGAAAAGCATCTGAATAAATACCTTTCGTTAACCCTGTCTCTACTTAGCGATACTTAGAATTTGGTTGAGTGTTCGTTAATTTGGATCGTCGTAGAATGTATTCTCGTAAGCGTAAGGCGTAAGAAGGCGTAATAATAAGAAATGCTAAAGAATTACTTAGTTTGGAATAGTATATTGTGGACCAACTTTGAAGTAGCGAAAATCGGCTTTGGTATATGATAAAAAACCATTTAGTGTTAGGTATAATAAAACACAGACTTACTGAAGAAAAATTCGTGACGTGGGTAGGTACTAAATATATCACTTGTGTGGTTCGCCATCGTTGATACTTTATAATGAGAAAATTATAGTGCTATCCTATACTGTTAACATCCTGACAATGTGACAATGCAAATAAAGAACGAGATTAGCCAATTATGTATACTGAAATGTCCGTTACGTGGTTTGCAGCGAAAAATATAGGTATCCTCTGAAAAATACAAGTTCAAGCGTTGCGGGTATGTATCGAATAGTATAATACATAGGTATTGTCAAGCAGCGTCCAGCAAGAGCCTGAACAGTAAGGACAAAATATTTTGACGTTTTACCCTTTGGACATAGTTTATTGGGCAATTTTAATGGATCAAGAAGCAGAAGATCACTCCGTTCTCAGGTGGTGGTTGAGTGTGGTGTGGTGGTGTCTCGAAGCCCGGTTCCGAGCAAGGAGAGGCTGTTAATGTTATTAGAATCTCGTGCTCGTGCCCACGCTCTGCACTCAAGTAGTAAGTACAAGAACATGGGCTGCGGAAAATGAGGCATTTGTATGCAGGGAATGGAACACCAAGTTATGGTCACTTAATAATTCTTATCTCTTTCTCAAAAACCCACCCCCTCTTTGGAGGTTTTAAATACTTTGCAAATTGAAATTTACTTCTTGAATGAGGGAATAAGTTTTGACAGGAATTAGAAATTACTTGAAGTATAAAGAGATAACTGAGGCTAAACACAATGCTTACATATGTAGGTATGTAGTAAGCAAGGAACCACCAGGTCCATAGCACTCCATTTAGTGGAAGATGAGTGAGTGAGTAAATAAAGGAGTCCATAAACTAAAGTAAATGTCCAATTTCTTATCTGGCTCTAGTCCACGAGTCTCATACTGCGTGAACAATGATCGTCACGCAATGTATTTCATAGAAAAAAGTGTCCCATCAATGTTTTTTTCTCTTCTGGGTTCCCAAAATGGGAATCACCTCGTCTTTCTCAAAGTCACTCTTATTTAGCAGTAACGACACTGGGGTGAACAAGTTTTTCCCACTGAATTAGGAAGTTTTGTGTCTTGTCCAAATGAACAAATTGGACAAGTGGTTCTTCCTTACTCATGGCATGTCGTAGGTTCTGAACTGATGTTTCAAAGGAATGCGGTATTCTGGAACTCATGCACTAAACCTAAAAACCTGTATCTGTACCTACCCGTGCTCAAATGGAAGCCTGAATATAGGGATTGAATATAAACCCAAACCAGTTCCTTGACATGTTCCCATTATCCAGCTCTAACTAAATTGTTTGCTGGTGTACTATCAGTCCATTACAATTATCGTTGGGTTGCAGTATCAAAAATCGTGTAGATCCACGACAAACGCTAATATTCTTGAGGTAGTTATTAGGTTGCGTGTAGTTGTACAGAGGTATATCCGAAGACCCACCTGCTTTACCTACAACCCAGCAGTTTACAAACTATGAAATAAATGCAGTCAAACTAAATAGGATTATTTAAATGAACAGACATAACATGAATCACTCTATATGCAAAGCGTTCTATAACCAGAGTAGGTGCAGGATAGATTTGGTGTTAGATGGAGATGTATTTAGCTTATTTATGAACACTTCCACAACCTTTCCTTGTAAGCCAATTAGTGTACTCCGTGGTTCCGGTGCTAATTCCTAAAATATTGTTTCATATACTTGAGCTAACGAGGAGAACGTTGACTGAAACGGTAAATCTGTAGGAAAGGGAAATATATAGAAGGTCAACCAGTCTGCATTCGTTCCCGAATTGAGCAAACAGCGGCAGGGCAGGGCAAGCCCAATTTAGTTGGTTGAAGATAAAATTCCCCAAAGCAAGAGACCCCCACTGGCTAAAAGTCCGGAGTCATGCAAACTAACAATCATTCTCAAGTTCAAGTAATGGAAGCAGAGAGGTATTTGGGTTGAGGACTCATGACTATAATTATATGACAGGTCCTGCCAGACTCTTAGGCATATAGTTGTAGGCGGGTCAGAGGCTCGTGGCTGGTGCGATTGGGGACGGGGAAAACTAATACGGTGTCAAGCCCCGAGAGTGTGGACAAAATACAAAGTAAATTACGAGTGGTATATGATATCCGCCTCCTAGAACTTGGACAGAGACGAGACAGTAATCCCTGAACATGTCAAGCTCTTGGACTTGTGTCCGAGAGACCCATGGCCATCTAATGTTCGTAGTAGCCAAAATAAATGGGACGGGCTCCTAGGGCAGTCCTCCGTGGTCCGGAACGAGAGAGCTTGAAGCTTGAAGCCTCTAGTGAATACTATATGGTCATAATGACGTTTGGTTAACTCACCTATGACGGTTAAATTGACTTTGGAGTTCCTCGTTGGTGATTTCAGGAAGTCCACCCGGCATCGGTAGAGTCCAGCATCATTTTCGCTGACATTATCGATCGAGAGAGAGGCTGGTTCAGTGATGGTCCGAAAATAAGCTCTCTTGGCTAGCACAACTTCGTTTTTCGCATGACTTCCTGGTGTTGTTCGAGCATCATAGCTGAAAGGAAAGGAGAGGAAAAATATATAAGGAAAATAAATGTGAGACCTCATTGTTCAGTTTAACATTTATATTGGGTTTGGGAGGTCTCCCAGCTCAGCTCTCTGCTGAGTTTGGTTGGACTGATTGAATACCCTCAAACCTCCGAGTCCAAGTCCTCCTTTTGTCTTTTTACTTCGTCAAGCATAAAATTAAATTTAGCCCATTAATTGTTACCAGGCACTTCCTCATGCCGAGGCCCAAAGCTCACATCTCACACATCCTACTCCTACATACTAATCACTCTAAACCAACTCTAAGCCTACTAATACAAATTCCGGTGGTTGTGGTGGAGAGCCAGAACAAGCATCATCTGCCTCTGATTAGTAAGCCCATGTAGAAATTGTACGGATTGCCAACACAATAGATAGACTATTTCCGCAGTAAATACCAAAAACTATACACCTCATACACAGAGTGGAAATTACAAATGAACTCAAGGTCTATAAATACGTGCTCTCTGCTAATTGCATTAGTGAGTACTAGGTCCCATCAAGAAGTGCAAGAACAACATACTGAAAAACATGACACGTATGCCAAAATCATACAATAGCTAACCAACGACAACGTGTGCGGTTAATCCTAGAGTTCGGTTCCCTAGAATCAAATCAGTTCTGTATGTTCATAACACGCTTCAGTTCTCAATTTCGGTAAAAACTAATTGAATTGTCTCCGGCCCGAGTTGAGTAATCATAATACACCTCTAACCTGACTCTTGTGTGACACTGCGGCTCATTTTGAAACCACTCCACGTCTCCTTGTCCTGTGGTGGTATGTTGGGCTAATTTAATCAGGATTCACCTAGAAAGGACTTGGTTGGGGAGATATATGGACCAGGAAAAGTCTATTTCTACTCTTGTTTGACACTTCCTTCATTTTTAATTTAGAGAACGAGAGGCAGAACTGGGCCAAATCAAGTCAAGACGTTATGAGTTCACATATCCATAACTGACTGTGAAAATGTCATTTGCTGGCTGGCTCTTGGGTCGGATCAAAATTGCAAATTTACTGCCTTATATTATGACTATATGCAAAGAAAAAGTGGAGGAGAATGGCAGGTGGTGACGGGGAAGGGCGTAAAAATTGCAAGCTGGAACTGACATGACATCCAAAGGTTGAGTGGTTTAATATTGAATGAGCCCAGGGTTCACCGCCTCCTTCGTCAAGACGAATAAAAAGGGAATTGAGAGATCATTATTACCGTACTCCAGGGTTCCCATGTAACATGGTGTTAAACTTAACGAAATTAGCATTTTTTCGCTCTCTAGCCCACTTCCTCAAAGAAAAATCTTGTTTGAAATCAGTCAGGCCTGAAATGAACGAGGAGAGAAAGTAGTGAAAGCAACGCGAGAGTGGAAAAGCTGGAGAATATCGAACAATACTTTCTATACATTCTCTCAAGTAGTAATTGTACATAGCGCAGTTCCCTTTATAATGAACCAGTTTTATAATGATGCGGTATTGAACGGATTCGCACTCCTGCCTATTTCTTCATATGTTACACCGCTATGTCGTAGTGTACTTGCATAAAATTCGTTAGCATATTTTCCAATGAAATCAGCATCAAATTCGGGTACATGTCTTATACATATTCGAAGATCCCGAACGTTTTACCTAACCTACTTGGAGATGAATATCAATAAAAAAGATTCGGTTTGTAAACGAACGCGATCCAGGAATCGCATAGGATGCATTTATTGAAATTCTATTTTTAGGTTGAAGGTGGTACCAGACATATACGAGATATTAGTTGGTTATCCTGTCTTTTTGCTTCAATCATAAAACACTCGGGATTTCGTCGCTAACGTACTGGAATTGTGGGAAACGGAAGAGGTCAGGACTATAGACCGCTTTACACCTCAAACGACACTTTAACAGAGTTCGGAAAAGACGAAATAATAAAAAAAACTGGGTAATGTAGAAAGTTGTGAGAGTGGAATAGAAGGAATAAAGTGTGCCACTCAGTCAGGGAGGAAATATGAAGGCTTTACAAAGTTTTCCCATATAAAGTAATACAGAATTCTCACCCCCTGCCCTCGCGTTTCTTTTATACTATTTCTTATTGCTTGGGAATCAGGGGCTCTTCGTATCATGTCAAATTCTGACAGTATTGCAAAGAAAAAAAAACAGAGAAAAAATGAAAGCGACTGAGGGCAGCCTGATCCAGATTTGATCTTCTCAATAATTTGACAGGAAAATCCTAACCCACAAAAAGAAGGCAAGAAAACGTCTCAATACATTTCATCTTATCTCTGGAATTTCAGTTATATTAGGCAGCATTTTGAGGCTGCTTGATAAGAATTTCAATACAAAACCTGAGATAGGCTGGATTCTGAAGGACAGAATGTGCCATGAGGCCAGTACCTCACACAGTACTCTGAGCCAAGCTTTTAATGTGCCTGTCGTTCAGGGAAAGGAGCAATAGATTTGAGGAGAAAGGAAGTACTCCTGTATAATGATAAGGGCTCGTAAAAAGAAATTTTATTGGTCCTCTCTCGACTTTATCGTAAACCACTGACGTTTGTTATTTTTACTGAAGAGTTTAATATAAAGAGACCCATCAGAAAACTGGTAGCCACTGACATATTGTAACTGGGGATAAAACACAACCTTTACTGCAAAACGCAAAGGATAAATTAAACACTAAAACACTCTTGTGGAAAGTTGTAAAAATGTAGGTAAACCTAGAGAATTGTCAACCGCGCTTGTTTAAGCAAACCTGCACACATTGGATTAACATTTTTAAAAAAAATGAAATAACTGTGTATATATGGAGGCTTTCCAGTCGTAACACCAAACCCAAGGCTGCGGAACAGTCAATCGACAGAAAGAGCCAATGAGATAAAAAGCCAAACCCAAAATTGTTGAAAATAAAATAAAAAGTGCATCTTTGTCGTCGGATTCACAACTGATTTAAGATTTGCCTATGCAGGGCTCTTCGTTTTTCAAATTTCAGCTCTTTAGGTCATTGGCTATTTTGGTTTGAGTTTAAGGTTTAGGTTTATAGGCGGTTTAGTATTTCGGCTTATTATGAAGGCTCCCAAATAGATCGAATGCAACGAGAGCTGGTTGCAAAAGGGGAATAATGCAAAAATAGTAATTAAAGAAACCCCATAGCTCGTGAATTCTGTATGATTGGCAAGTTTCTAAACGTACATAATTACACGGATTAGATTCGAAACGAGGCACTCCAAATATTTTAGTGCAACTGTTAAGAATGCTGACCGGGATAGAAGGCATTTGAAATTATTCCCATAATGAACCCGCAGGCTCGGGGTTCCAGTTCTATACTGCAGAAATCCTGGGACTCTAATTTGAAATTCCAGTGGAGAGACGTGAGAGGGATTTCTGTAGTTAAAAATTAGAAATTCAGGGCAGTATCATCGCATAAACCACGAAACGTGTTGCGGTTTAAGTTAAACTACAAAGCTGGTGCAGAGAGAGAAAACTTCCCTTGCACCATTTCCCAAGCCAAGCTAGAGGCCTGGAACCTGGGAAGCAAATTAATTCCGGTTTGTAGACCCGTCCACTCCATAATTGGGTCAGATGCCAGAATTATAGATGAAAAATTGTTTCTCTCTGAAGCCAGTTTCAATACCACCCAGTATCTTGCTGGGAAGTACCCGTCACCCTGTTTGGAATTTCCAATTCGTCTCCACTCTGAGTCAGACCACCAAGACGTGTGGATTGAGCCTGGGCTTATTTAATAATAAAAAAGTGGTAACAACTGCTTCTCGGCTTCTTTCGACATTTTGATACAGGAGCATTCAAATTTGAATACAGGCTAGGCTTTATAAGTAAACCACATCGCATAAACAACAGGCGCCGGGACCCTCGACGTCTCCCTGTCCTTCAGTGAAAACTTCATTTCTCAAGTTACAACTTACAACCTGTCAAGTTTCAGCCGTGCACTAGGTATACTGTTTCTATGGCTGGGCATAACAAGGAGTTTGAATTCTTGGATTCCTTTTTTTGGTAAATCTTGATATTAGCATTGGACTAAACGCATGTTTGCCCACTCTCGTATTCGAGCTCAGTGCTGAATTTTGTAGTCAACAAAAATGTGGAAAAGCGAAATGTATTGCTGGTTTTGGACAATTTCCGCTCATAAATCTCTTTCTGTGAAACGTGTATAGAATAGAGTTTGTGAGACAATATATTGTTGTTACGTCAGACAAAGCTTCATTCGTCATATTTTGCAGACTGACACTTTGGTGAATCAATATTTATCGAATTAACTTAAGGTTGCTCCTAGGTCATTGTAAATACAGAACATAGCATCTTGAGTTAAGTTAAATATCTCACTCCAACCCAGACATGGCAAACCACTCAGTTTGCAAACTGTCTTCTCCTGAATAAATTGGAGTTTACGCAATATCTGCCTTCCTTTAGCCAGCTAAGAATTATTAACCTCCAACTTGCAATCATTTTGCAGTAATTAGTCTACTTGACACAGGAAGTCAATCAGGGGACTAGGGTCAACCTCGTGCTCAAGAATGAGGCCAACTATTCAGACTCCCAGAAAACCTGTTAGAGTGTGGACCATGAAGGAAGCTTTTGCGTAACCTAATGAAATCCAAAAGCCAAAAACAAAATTAGGTTCCTCGCCGAACCCTATTATTAATAGAAGTGAATAGAAAAGGGAGGCTGACTGGAATCGTTTGCTAAGGTCTAACGTTAATGGAGATCCAAAAGGTCAGGACAACTTCTTACAAGACTCTTAGGAAGAAGCGGAATCTCAGGAATTGGGTTAAGACGAACCTCAACCCATCTCCACCGAAGAAGCCGTGAGAAGAAAGTAAAACCGGACAGCAATAATTTACGGGAGTTTCCACATAGGTAATATACTCTGATCCAGTTCGACTTTGAGGAATTCCTCCGATTACGGTATACATAAACTAACCTAGCATAACTTAGATTAACATCAAAAGTGCAGGATTATCGTAAATAAAATATGTGGGTAGACTAAGGTACGAAAGCTAAAATATTACACAGGTACGTATATTGTACAAGAATCTATCGCTTCGGAGGTTCCATCAATCATGAATCATTTTAAGACTAAGATTTTTATCAGACTCTTAAAATTTGCTACAATTAAGGCTTGATATGTGAAATTGTTCCTGATCAGATTCGTTCTAGACGAAATGATAGGAAACTGAGCTAAGGTATCTCCACGTTCCAGTTCCACGTCTCATCTCGCTACACAACCTGCAGAGACAGGGCTATATGTAGGAGGAATATCGGTATTATAGGTTACGAGACTAATCTGTTCATTAGAGTCTTTTGAGAAGAAGAGATACACAGGCAGAGATACACACACCCTCAGAGTGGTGGAACCTTGTAATCCCTTTTCTGTGTGAAGGATTTGCTCTGCTTTCTTCCTTCCCTCAACTTTCACCGCAGACGGGGCGGAGAAAGCGAGCGAGAAAGTTTTTCTGGTTTTCGTCGTCTCCGCTCCTACACACTCCGTCCTAATGACCATTCCTATACTCTTACTGAAAACTAGAATGAAACACTACTTGCATACAGAAATTACTACAGACAGACACACTAAGTTTTACTTTACTTCCTCAAGCAAACCTAAACAGTTTCGTCCAGAAAGACAGACTTAGGTAGGTACTCCTAAAATGCAACTGCGTTAACCACAACAACCTTCCTGCAAGAAATTTGGGATTTGACAACCATACCCACTACTGGGTGGTTCAAAATGTTTTGTCGCTACTGCACGTCATAGTACTAGGTACAGTATCAGGAAGAATGCTAACTTAATGGTGCAAAACATCTTCAACATCTTTCTACATAATTATGGTAAGAATAACCAGCCATTCCACTCAAGATCCGACCTGCGGTAAAAGCAGGGATCAAAATAATGATATTTTGAATTGGCAAGCTTGCCGGATGCTGTATAAATATGTCTAACTTACAGACTCTAATTTTCTGAGTTTCGAACTTACTGTAATGAATTAAAGTTGAAATTAATGCTCCATGTCTCCTCTCGTTTGCTTTACAGTGTACACACACCTTTGTTGGGCTCTGTGGCAGATTTACATGGAAATACAGACATATCCCGAACCCAGTGAATTTCATGCAAATGCTCTCTCACGCTGCACACACTAACAACCAACTACCCACTCTGGTTGACTCCATACAAGGACATTAGGGAGACTGGGACAAGGGACAAAACAGCTTTTGCAAATAGTGTAGAGAAACCCATTACAAGCAGACATTCACCTCCATCCCATTACTTCAATTGCATACTTTCTTTCTTTTTCCAGAGACTACGACCAACTTTACTTCCCATTTCCCAATGTTATCCAGTTAGTAGTTAGTACAGCACTAGGAACAACGAGTATTGTGCGCCATGCCACTCTGTACACTCTGCAGACAAGGAGAAACTCACCTACTTTCTCTCCAGTCATGTCTCCATTTATGCTTTCCTCCTTGCTTTTTGGTTTGTGGCTTATTTCGTGTCCGCGTACTTTCAGATACGAACAATTTAACGATACTCCAGCACTAGTCTAGGAAATACGTTGACGTATGAGCCTTTCAGTGTAAATGACTAACCGTCACATGCCTTGACCCAGACACAGAGTTTTCGCAGAAAGGATTTCTTCAGGAACTGTACCACAAACGTATCATTATAGAATTAGATTTTAAGTACCGACCTGCTATTGAGTAATAGTATTGACAAGGGCACACGCTACGTCGATTACGACCTAGTTAAAGCTAATGGGTTGTAACTACAACTGAGCAATTTCACATGAAATGCACTACCGAGGTAGTTACACCTACACATTCTGGACTCGTCTTGAAAAGTCAATCTAGTGTATTTTCACCTGCATTTAATATTTTCATAAGCACATTTGCAAGGTATCATTATTTTATGATATGTAAAGGATGCATTTATTAGCTGTGAACGGAATCACATCTTATTAACCTTTTTCTCCATAAATTAGGTAGCTAAAAGATTTTGACAGGCACAATAATTGTATGTTATTATGCGGTAAAAATGATGTCAACTTTGAGCTAGGATATGTTACTTAGATTAAAGGCTGATGCCCTACCGCACGTAGTGTAGGCATTCACGGAATTACGGTCCTCATCAAAGTTTCACATTTATGTCTCCATTCCATTTTGAATTAACTGGAAAAATCTGAAAGTGTGCTGGAGCCCACTTAAAGAAACTAGAGCGTGAGCTGTTTGATGCCCTGAATGGTCAATTGAAGGAAGTAGTTAGTCGTGAGACAGAAAGAGCATCTGACTCAGACTCCCGTCCTCTTCCAACTTGGGTTGTCCTGATGAAGACGCTCAAATAGGAAGTCTTATTCCCAGCTACCTCCTGTCTCTCCTCCTTCACCCGTAATGTAGCTACTTTTTCTTTCAGGTTCGAGCTTTCTCTAGTTTCCGTGTAGGACCTGGAGCAGACCCATTCAAGCACAAAATAAGGAAGACAGATCCGGAGTAGTTTGGAGTTTAGTTTCAGTTTACTTTTACTCCCTTCGCCCTCCTGAGTAGGTAGCCGAAGAGAGGACAGAGACGGAGAAAGCAAGAGCCACACACATTCTTCAACTCAAGGAGAAACCCCAATTTACTTTTTTTGTTCTTGTTTCTCTTTTCTCTCCTTTCCAATTTTGGGTCGTGTTGCGAAAAAATCCGGGATTACAAGACAACAAGGTGTGCTGCGGAAATTCGCATTTCAGGGCTTTCATGGAGTATGACGCATGACGGATGTGTAGTCATTTTGTTCAGTACCAAATGTTTATTCGCCCGAACTTTGCCAATCAAGGACTAACCTCTGCCAGCTTTAATTTGGAATCAAATTTAACCGAAACACTGAAGGATGAAGACATCATTTTTTCTGTTTTACAAGATCTGTGCGGTAAAGTATTTATTTTTGTGGGAACGTCACAAGTGACATTTTCTGTTGTACTAACTGGTCAAGGTCAAACGCTTTTGTACCTGTGTATTATTCTTCATTGTAAATTTTTTAAAGCGACGAAGCGAATCGGCCCTGTAACAAATTATACCTATTTAATGCCGCTGTCATGGCCAACACCACAGGAACGTGTAAAGTCAACAGAAGTTCACAAAACTCTATACTATGAATGATGAATTTAAATGCTGCAATTATATTTCATTATTACATACACTTGGAATAACCCTCGTGAGGCTTTGCTCATGGTTATTTGAAAAATTGAACCATGAAAAGTCGGTTACGGGTTACGTTAAACATAATCATAGAAACCCGAGAACCCATTCTATGTATAATAATTGCTGTTAATAAGAATTGTTGACACAACAGTTTATTCCATTAAAAGCATTTTAATTAGACATAAGAAGAAAGGAGGAATAAACTGAAAGGATTCCATTAATGAATTTTGTATTTAGTGTACAGGAAGCAGAGGTTTACACATGAACATGATGATGTAGATTCTTGTTTTTCCAAATGCAAACATACTTGTAACTAGGTTTTCCGCAGAAAAGCCTGGTCCCCAAAGAGCCTTCCAACGAGTTGTAGCCTAGTTCCTGTTTAATAAATAGAGACATAGAAGAGGGCCGAGTCCCCCAAAGTTAAGAATTGTCATGATTACGAGAGGAAAAAACTTGTTGCCTCCTAATTAATTATTAGTTAGTGTGCCGTTGGAGTCAACCAATGAATGGTTTGGTGGGGGATTAGTTAGAGGAAAACATGGAGACACTCTTCGCTCTCCCCAAACTTGGCATCAAAGTTAACTGGAGTGAAATAATCGGATAAGATGACATGGAAAGTTGGGGAAAGAGCTCGGAGACAAGGCCACAGCTACAGGCATTTCCTTACTTTCACTTCTACGCCCGCCTTGGTCTACATCTACGTGCGAGGAAGCTACGGTCTGTATATTTATATGCGCACTACCAAATTGAATGACTTTTGGCTGGCTAGAAGTAGAATAGCTCTAAGGTCTTCTGCATATTTTTTACATTCAAATTGCTCAACCGTAACACGTCCAAAAATCAGGTATACTTTTTAGAAATCCCGGGTTCAAGCAATATCTCCGTAAAATAAAGTATTTTTAGGTTCTGAATTTTTTTAAAATTAACATGAAGAGTTTCAAAAACCTACATGTTTATTTACATTATAAGCTTAGATATTACCCGCAATCACAAGTTTTCGGCCACCAAATATTAATTTGAAGCGTCTATGTAAACAATTCATGCCTCACAGACTTCTGTATTTTCAATACAATTATATTGTTCAACATTTTCACTCGGGGCTTGAATCAGTGAAAAACACAAGTATTTCAACCAAATAAATCAGAATGAAATTGGATTAGCGGAAATTAATAACTCAATCATTCTTCTTGCTGAACGCTATTCCATCGTGCGTTGGTAGTAGAATTGCTCATTATATGAGATTTCAGTGCGTCGTTGACAAAATGGTTTAACTTTTCCCGCTTTGTAAATGGCCACAATTGGGGCTTGATTTTTGACCAACTGTCGCCTGTTTCTCCAAAGATTCCAGGGCACGCCCCGGTGTTCTAGCTAACTAACTCTACTTCTGTAGTAATACATCAGAGGTTTGCTGAAAGTTGTAGGTTATAGGAAAAAATGAGGCTTGGTGAGTGCGGGTAGAGTGGAGATAAGGTCGAGAGGACAGGTTGACGAGACGTTTCGCTTTGGAATTTTTGCTCTCTGCTGACTCGTCGCTCTCCTTGTAGCTCCCAAATCTTTTTATCTTACTTGGCACTTTACAGGTTCTTTAAAAGTGGGAGAGATGAATTGAATGTATTGCATAGACAAAAGCCCCAACTACCACTAACAGCCATTTGCCTTGCCAGGAGCTTCCGAAATAAAAAAAAAAGTTCCTTCCCTGAAAGGGAAGCAGAGGCAACTGACTACTTTCAGTTAGGTTGTTTAGTTTCTCAGAAAAAAAAAGTTTCTAGCAACTTTAGAACTTCTTCACAAGTAGTAGTCAGGGCTTTCTCCTTTTTAGGACAGAGAGAGGACCCCAAACTTTTTTTTAAACCGAATTATACAGTCGTCGTGTGTGTACATTAGAGCGGAGTATGATCCGGGTCCGGGAGAGGCAGAGAAACGGCCCTCAGCTCCGGCTGTTATGTAGTGTGGCGTGTATTGAAAAGATAATGACTTGATACTCCGTCAAAGTATGGGACAAGGGAAAGGGAGGGCATGTCAGCTTCTTTTTAAAAGTTGTTGGACTTGTTGAGAGGTCCTTTTAGCAATCAACACGTTTTTGAGTGACATCACCTTGTCGAAACATTGTTATCTCCCGTCTTAAAGTCTCTTCCTCTCACTCAAGACGACGACGTCTTAACTAAGCTAGTTATGGGAAACTTGAGTTCCAAATAGGAAATACTTTTCCAACTCCGTTCAGCCTTCGTCAACACTGTCAAGCCCTACATGTCAAGTTCCCGTCAAAATATGGAAAATCCAAAGCCTTCCTTTGTCATTCTAATAATGCTCTGATGATGTTGCTGAGTTCAAAGTTTACGCCAATTTCTGCTTATATCATTGATGTATTGAAAATTTTTGACAGCTTCCCGTCGCATTATTTTCATATGCTTGCTTCAATGATTTTTTTATCTTTAGTAAAACTGCATTAAATTACAATTCCTATAAAAAAGAGTATGACACGATTACCTGTAAATTGGCATATCTCCTAAATCCTTGTACCAGAGTACCAGAATGGTAGAGTCTTGTGATACGGGAGGCCTGATGTCACAGGGCAGAACTGCTTTCTTCTGAGCCACAGACTGCACTTCAATTACTGGACCTGAAACAATAAAAGAAAAATTGGTATTACGAATACTGGATGCGCGAACAATTCTGGTTAATACTTACTATATATATGCAATTATGTCAATTCATAAGAATAGGTAGGACTCAATAGCAGATTTCAATTAAAAAAAAGTACGACGTTGTATCCAATTTCCGCATAAAAACACCGCTGCAACCTCGGCTGAGATATTATTGGCTTATTAATTAAGACACCTTAAAAAATACACTTTTTGACCATATTTTTACAAAAATTGTCAAATACAACTTTTAGCCATATACTTGACCATATAAGTACAGCTTTTCACCTTAAAAG